>CM071959.1:18117500-18180000 GCA_036784905.1 Acrossocheilus fasciatus | reverse complement strand
AGCGACCACACTGACCCCTATTGGCCAAAGCTTGCCACAGCCACCGCAAGTCATTCAACAGCAGCAGCAGAGAGAAGGTGAGGGTGAGAGATTTTTCATTTGTTTTGGCATAAAGATCAATACTACATGCATGATGATGAGTGAATAGTTCATTATACTGAAATAATTGCAAATTGCATATTCCATTAAAGTAGTTCACACAAAACAATGTAAAATTTGCTGAAATTTACTCACTCTTAGGCCACCCAAGATGTAGATGAGCTTGTTTCTTAATCGGAACAGATTTGGAGAAATTCAGCATTCCATCACTTTCTCACCAGTGGATCCTCTGCAGTGAATGGGTGCCGTCAGAATGCGAGTCCAAACAGCTGTATCACATAATCCAGAAGTAATCCACATAACTCCAGATATTACTTGATGGACTGGAGTTTCGTGGATTATTGTGATGTTTTTATCAGCTGACTGTATTCTGACGGCACCCATTCACTGCAGACAATCCTGTTCTGATTAAGAAACAAATTCATCTACATCTTGGATTGCCTGAGAGTGAGTAAATTTCCATTTTGGGTGAACTATTCCTTTAATGCTTTTTTAATTGCTAGAATATGTATAATAAGTAAACAAAAAAAAATAATATTTTAAAAAATGTAATCAATTTGTTTGGCCTATTTTAGCATAATGATAAAAACATAAAAATGTAACAAAATTGCTTGCATGGTATACTGCAACAAAAGGCCTGAAATTAACAATATAATTTAAATACAAGTTCTTATATTAAAATATTTCTGTTGTCTCTGTGACTTATTTTGAATGGAGATTCCACAGTGAGTAAAAACGGTTTTGTGTTGCAGGACCAGAGGGCTGCAACCTCTTTATCTACCATCTACCGCAGGAATTTGGTGACAACGAACTCATGCAGATGTTCCTCCCATTTGGTTCAGTCATCTCCTCCAAGGTCTTCATGGACAGAGCCACCAACCAGAGCAAATGTTTTGGTGAGACAAATAAACATGCATAAACACGCATATTCATTTCTTGGCGATTAATCTGCCTAGCCTGATTCAAGCATCAATGTTAAGTAATGTTTACGCATATAGCCTGTCCCAAAACTACCAATAATCGTTCTCAGTGTAAACTCCATTCTGTATTCTGTGTCGAGCCACAAACCAGAGCGCTGCCTTTTAAAAACCCCTGAGCCAGAAAAAAAGTCCTAAGTGAAGCAAAAAGGCCCATTATGGATCAACATCTGTTCCCGCTCCAGGGGGAGACATTTCCCAAGCCACAATTAATAGCAGCTCCCGTCTCCTGGGGGAGGTTAATAAGATATAAATTTGTGAAGTAGGACCTATTTGCGGTATTGACTTATACACTATGCATTTACTGCATAATGTCAGGTCTGGGTAACAGGCGCTCGGTAGAGTAATTAATCTGCGGTGGGGGCCGCGGCCCGAGATGGACCGATGGGACTTGGCTGAGAGCACTGACATACATAGATTCCCTATTAAGCAGCCTTGTGGCTTTATCCCCCACATCACCTCCATGTGGACCTTCTCGCCTTGTAGATACAAGCCTCGAAATGGGGGCAGTTCCAGGCGCCTAGGCCACTCTTCTCCCAGGTGGCTGATGGCCGACGAAAGTGCCCGCTGTTTTTCACGGTTCACTGCCGGTTCCTGATGATGCTCGTAATGCCAGGGAAAGTGCATCCTCACTTCATTTTGGCTTTTTGGTCGCTGGCTTGTAAAAGCCTATGGGTTTGAACGGGAAGCTGGGGATGTCACGGACGAATGTGGTTTGCATGCTGTGGGTGGCCCCGTTTCGGAGTCCTGTGGGGCGATTTGTCCCTGTTCTATACCACCAGTGGCTTATATATGCTCAAAAGTAGCCCACACAGATGCATATATGGTGATTTTTCAGAGTTCCAAGTGGAAATAAGTTCATAAAAGAGCCATTTTTGACTTGTTGGAAACTGCTTTACTGCTTTAATATGATGCCGTGTAATCAATTTTAGCACCCGAGCGACTTTGCTCATGTCTGTTCTCGTGATCTCTTGCAGGCTTCGTTAGCTTCGACAACCCAGCAAGTGCACAGGCTGCTATCCAGGCCATGAACGGCTTTCAGATCGGCATGAAGAGGTTGAAAGTGCAGTTAAAACGGCCGAAGGATGCGAGCCGCCCGTACTGACCCACACAGGGCTCTCAGCAACAGCACAGGTAGCCCTTCTGCACACCAGACACGATTTTTAACAGGAATACATTCTTTGATGTTATTTCTAAATTTCGGTTTCTTTACAGGATTTGAAGAGTGAAATCTCAAAAGGAATTTAACTTTTTCTTTCAAAACAAACAAGAACAACATGAATGGATTTTTTTGAAGACATATCAGCATTTATTTTATGAAGATGTTCGGTATAGAGGAGGCGGTATTGCAGGTGAACCGGCACCCGTGGACAAACCACACTCGGCACAGAGCACGAAAGACAAGTGGAAGATCTCTCTAAAGACAGAGAACTCAACATGTCCTGTCTCTCGCTGAGCTTTGCACCGTCAGTCAAGCAACAAACAAAAAGAAAAAAAACGAGCGAGAACAACTTCGATTTCTATATACATATTATACACACATATGCTATTTAAAGGAAGAGGCGCTTATGGCTTTTATTACACTGGACAAATGAGGGTTAAACTTGAAGACCAAGGGAAAATGCAGTGGAAAAAAAGAAGCTCTTCTTGTCCCGCTAGTGGACTTTCTTTCTCTTTTCCTCTTACCTTTTCTTCTGTCACCGTCTTTCAGCAAACGCAGGACATTCTGTGGTCACAGAGGTTTCCATGCCCTCAGTGAAACTGATAAATCTTTCACCCCAAAGGGACCAAAGGACCAAACATTTTTATTCCTCAACAGAAATATATGGTATTAATAACAATACTAATACTACAAACTACTACTAACGACATAAGTTTAAAGAAAAAAAAAAAAAAGCATAAATATTCGCTTCAGGTCGGAAGAGGAAAGGGATTTTGATTTCTTTTCCTTTTACATTTATAGCTACTGGGTTTCAGAATATTTAAACAAAATAGAAAAAAAAATGAAGAAAAAAAGTATTTTAAAAGCTATACTATTTTAGTGGAGTAGAATATGTGGATTGGAGATTGTTAGGAGCATGTTCAGCCATTTTCATCCATGAAGAAAAAAAAACAAAACAAAAACAAAGGGGGAAACTGTCCATCATCCATCCATGTCAGAAATAGGCCCATATTCCAGAGAACAAATGCTGAGTATAACTATATATGCATGTGCGAAGTGTTGCTGGTTTAGCAAAACCTTGGGTAGATATTCAGTACACACAAACAAACATATTTATCTGATGAAAGCTTTACTTATCGAGCAGAATAAGTTCCTGTGGCTTCAACGCAAACTATCCGCAATATAAACAGCTGTACCATTGCACAGTTAAATAATACGAAAAATACAGTGCTTGACAGGGATGGGAAATTTTTTTTGTTGTTGTTGTTGTTTTCTGTTGTTCACCACTTCAGTGATTTTTCAAGTGAAGTGCTTCTAGTTTGATTTCATCAGGTCTACGGCTGTGCTTTGTGAAGTAACGCTCAACTTTACTCTTACGAGGGACATGTAGACCTTTCATATCACCCATTTTGTGCATCTTTCAAGAACATACTCATCAAACAGTTGGTGCCAAATGCTGAATATCAACTGATAAAGCACATTAATAAGTAAACCAAGCAGTTACAAAGATACCAAGCCTTAAACCCTTACACAGCCCACAAAACGAGGTTCGTAACGGACCTACTGAAGGGACAAACTTGTTATTGCTTACAACTTCTGAAGCACATCAGAATTTTACAGGGACCATCTTGCAGCATCAAAATAATAATCAAATTTAGCCTTGGAAACCTGCACAATCAATTCCACATTGACGTTTACAGAGTTCATTTCGCTAATAAATGAGTTTAAGATATAGAGAACGCCGCGGGACGACTCGTTGGATCTGCGAATAACCCATTTTTCTAAGAATACGCTTCTTAGGCTGGTATGGATTAGCTTGATGCTAACTGTCTGCAAAGGTCTAATGAGCAGCCTGAAAAGAGCTCACGAACAGCTTGCAAATAGCAGCCATGGGGGGTTACAGTTGGAGCAAACTGATCCATCAATAAAAAAGCCACCGAGTCTGACGTTATGGTGTACTTAACCGCAGCTGTTGCTTCGCTCTCAGACAAGTCACAAATATACACAACTTTAAAGCACTTGACAAGAATCTTAAAGACCCCGTGAAATCAAAATCGCTTAGTTTGTGTGTTAGCTCTGAGGCTAATGCTAGCTGACAAAGCTAACACACAAAATGTTAAATTTACAGTTTTCTGGTAAAGCGAACCTAAATGTTAAATTACAAATTTTTGTCCAATAAAAAGCTCTAGCTTTGATGCCAATTCTAGTGTACTAAATTACGTTTTACCAGCAATGTGCATTTAATTTTACGTTTCTCGTGTTTCACTTGAAAAATGGACCAAAAATGCTGATTTATCATGCACTACCAATTTTTGTCCAATCAGATGCTACACTAATACTACTGTACCTGCAAGTAACAACAGCAAGATGTTTAGTTTAGTCCTTTTTTTACTTGTTTTCCAGTAAAAAAATATTATAAATATCTAAAAAATTATATAGATTAAGACCTGGTTTCATAAAATGTATATTCAATATGTGTATTTTGTCTCATCAAAGATTTATTTTTAGATATTTTAAATGGAAAATTAGATGCAGTACTTTCTAAGAGTAGAGTTTTTGCAGTGTAATAAATAGCACATTATGGCTGTAATGTAAACTAAACGCTATTGGCTATTTAAAATAAGTTGACGCCCCCGACTTCCTGTTTCGAAAGGAGTTGCGTCAATGCTATACTCATCAAATGATTTCACAGGGTCTTTAACTATTAAATGGACAGTATTCTTGAAACGAGTTGTTTTCCTATGCATTTAAAGTTCGTACATTTTTACGTTCTATCCACGCTGCCGTTACGCTACTCTCACCGTTTGCCAACTCGCCAATTCCGCACTGCCTTCATAGATATGCCAAAACTACAGATAATACAGTGACACAGAAGTACAGGAAGTTCAGGTCCTCCCAGAATTCGCAAATAAACAGAAATAGATGCAAAAACAGAGCTCTAGAATCTAGGTAGGACAGAAAAGCACATGTTTTGACCTCATTTGATTTCCACTGTGGATATTTGACCTGTTTGTCTTACCTAAAAATATATCTGTATGTTAAATGTTTAATCTCGCAGACGTCAGAAATAAGTTTTGCCGGAAAACATTAACGTCGCCCGTATATCACAGCCGTTTTTTTAGCCTCAGGTCGCACCGAAATGGATCGCATTCGATTCACAGGTTATAATGGCCTTTTTCTGCTGAACTCTCTCCATTTCATCTTCCCTCTCCTGTCCTGTGGTGGCATATCAGAATGTGGTGATATACAGACACGCAGCCCTCGGGCATCAGCGCTCTAATAACCTCATGTTGCAGGGGCCTTCCTCACAGAATCTCTCCATGCCAGATGTGAATTATTAAAATCAAATTAAATTTGGCCTGCATGTAAAAGCAAGTGTAATACAAATTAAAAATGGCAACTAGTGCCTGAAGTTTAATAAGTTTGAAGGATGATATCATTACAGCTTGAAAGAAAAAAAAATGAGATTGGAAAGGCATATAAAATGAAACTTGATGTGTTGAAAGGTGAACCGACGGCGTTAATACAAATTGCGTTTGCGCCAGAAACGAGGGGAGGGGGGGGGGGGGTGTTTTGCACTACAGGTATTTCTGAAGAAACCAGACCACCAGCATTTCATACTTGCTTTCTTCTCATTCAAACCACGTTCATGTTTCGTTCCTCAGATCTTCATGCCGAACGTTGATCTATGAGCATGCTCAAGGGGGGCAAGGGTGGGAAAGCTTCGGGGGGTTAAAGTGTTATAAAGGTACTACTCATATTAACAATATGATTCTTTAACTATGGTTTGTATGCTAAGGAAAGTAGCTTATTATAGATATGAAATCTGTATATTAGGGAACAGCAGCACATTTCTCAGATTCTATGGGGAAAGTAGTTGGTGGGTGGGTGGGTTTCGGGGTGGGGCGGGTTTTTTTGCTTTATAAAGATCATGTTAAAGTTCTGGTTTTCTCAGCACAAAGCGTAAGGAAATATATATCAAGAGTATTGATTTTGCTGTGTGAAATGTGCAGTGGGAGAGCCAGGCACTCCCTGCGCTGTTCTTAAAGCCTGGATGAGACAATGCTGTTTACAGTTGTTTTTGGTTTTCTTGTTAATGTTTGTTGTTTTCTTTTGATATTTTCCGAGAAAAGAGGACAAGAGGTGCACCATCTATCTCTGCGATGTGATTGGTGTGGCATGACCAACAGAAATGGACAATTTTTCTGTTTATTTATTTTCCTTTTCTTTCTTTTTTTTTTTTTTTGAGACAGAGAAGATATGTCCAAGATAAATGCCTGAGAAACCAAACATCCTGTTGACATTTCTCAAATACTTGCTGCTTACATTGTTTTATAGTTACGCCTACTCATCTAATGATTTGCTGATTAATTTATGAACATGTTTGTTTATTTATTTATTTAATTATTTATTTATTTATTCCTGACAAAAATCTGTTTATGAATCGCCTATTTATTGGTTATGTTTAGAAAAATGTATGCATCGAAAAGAAACGCTTAATGGGCTTCTCTCTTTCTCTCTCTTTTTTTCAATTTTACAATAAAATTTTAAATTTAAATATGAGGTCTGTTTGTCGTTGGTTCTTATCTAACTCTGTTGAGCCTAAAACATGCAGTGCTGTGTTAAGGTAAGTACAAAGTCCTCTTTTTTCATCATGATACCGGAACTTTATTTGTTCGTTTAATTTAAATGATCTTAATCAGGATAGACGCCATACTGAATTTTAACCTGGTTGAAAACAAGGTTTTAAGGGATAGACTTACAGTCTTTACAATGTAAGGTCTTCAATCACTTAATTTTCACAACTTTCAAAACCATGGTTTTATGGAGTTGTTGTCTACTTTGTAATTATCTGAACAGTCCTCTTTCTCTTATATGTAGTATTGGATTCATCTAATCAATCAGCTCATCCTAAACAGTTCTCATATGTAGATGTGGAAGGTCCTTATTCTCATTGATTCTCTCTCATGTACACTGGAAAAAAAAAGTTGAGCCAACTTCAAATTTTAAGGCAACCAGCTTCAGCAGATTTTTAAGTTTGCTCAACTTATTTTTATTGCATAAACTTAAAACGACAAGTTGAGAAAACTCAAAAATCTGCTGAAGCTGGTTGCCTTAAAATTTGAAGTTGGCTCAACTTTTTTTTTTTTTAGTGTAGTGCTGGTAAGATTCATTCTAGTGAATCAAGTTCACCCTAAACAGCCCTCTCTCTTACTTATGCGAAGGACTGCAAAGACTGTGCATTTTCATGAATTGGTTCATCCAGAATGGTTCTTCCTGTTCATGTATAGTGATGGAAAGTGAATTTTCTTCTAGTGAATCAGTTTAATCAGATCTGTTTTTGTAAAAAAAAAATGTATGCACCTTATTTTGCAACATGGAAATGATCTATTTTCTTTGAACGTGCAAGACTTCCAATTAAGTTAAATAACAAGAAAATCTAACTGCGGTAAATAGTAAAACTATTTGCACTATCAACCTGTGTTTACGATTATGTGAATTTAAAAAATGTGATAAAAAATACCAGTTTGCAATATCCAGCGACATAACTGACTATTTTTGTCCTGCACATGTCAAATATGACACCGGAAGCCTTTCACATTGAATTTAAGTGGATTGCATAATATTTAGGTAATCACTTAAATGGTTACAGTTTACATTTTACAAAACAAAATAAAATGTAGGTCAAGAACTAAATAGTCCATACTGTGAAGCCATAGACATATGAAACATATGAATATACAGTTTGTCTGGCAGCTGAAATATGGGAAGAGAATAAATGAGGATGTGGTTGAAACATTACAGTAATGAACTGAGGGAGAGAGAGAGAGAAAAGAAAGGGGAGAGCCTAAAAAAAGTGGAGGCAGTGGCTCATGAAATAAATTGGCCCAATTACAATAAAGTGTGGCTCTTGGTCAGTGTGCGGGCCGAGCAGTTCATCTTTATTACAATCTGTTAATGAAAATCAATCCTCCTCCTGATAGACTCTTATCTCCACGGCCTCTGAGCGCCTCGCACGCGGGAAGATAATAAATTAGGGTAATATTGCCTTTGATGAGGGAGTGAATTGCAAATTATCATAACTTTCCAAGATTTATGATACAGATGCCTAATTTTCCAGCTTGGTTTTTCCAGGCTTGGAGGTGTAGAGGGGCCATTTGTTAAAAAGTTCTGTAGCGCAGACTTATTAACAAATATACAACACGAAACCTAAATGTAGCACATTACGTATGCAAGATGCAAGCTTGTAGATCTGAGAGTGAACAAATGACCTGTATGAATGTTATATTTTGTCTACAAAGTAAACTAGTAAAGAAGTTCCTAAAAGCAATGAAAGATGTAGAAATAAATCAATTTATAACTGCATTTGCAGCCAATTTCACTTAAGTAATAGATGTTTCCAAAAAAAAAAGCTGCTATTTCAGCAAGAAAGAAAATGTCGTCAAAGAAATGTTTCATAGGGAGCAAAACTTGAAGAAAGGTTACAAAGACATGCAAAGTCAAAGTATTTTCTTTAAAAATAACATTAAATCATGAATTGTGGAAAATAACAATAGGAACGTGTTTTAATACGTCCCATTTTTATTTTGTTTGACTTGAAAGTTACTGTAAATGATTTAAATGGTTTCCCGAACAAGACATGAATGAAGCCCCGCCCAAAACCCAAGCCAAGATCCGGCTACAAATTTTCTGATTGGCTGACCCATGCGGGTCAGTCAAATTCTTATTTGCTCTTTTCAAAGCACTTTATTCCTCAGACACCTTCTTTAGCAATATCCGTCATGAAGTAGCAGCATTTTATGCGAAGTATGCCAAATAAAAATCACTTACAGCTTTAATGTATCCAGTAAAACTGTAAACGCTTGCGGTTAAGGTTTCTAATTGATTAATTAATTAAAAAGGCATTTGTTTAAAGAGAGCCATCCATCTATCCATTTATCAATCAACGTGCGGACATGTCCTGTGCTGTCTATTTATCTTGCCAAATACCCTATTAATGTCAAATTAATTTTTCCTGTGTGAATATTAATCACTCTAGAGGCTTATTTTAATTAATTAGCCCAATAATTGTCCTTGTTTATTAGATCAAAGTGAACAAAGAACAAAGTGGATTGTCCTTTTTTATATACATTTGTTTATATACCTCATTATACTGTATTTAGAACAGAGTAGGTCTATGAAGAGCATAGTAATTAAATGACTGGAAGACGGTAGTGAGACAAAACGCATAAAATGCAATATAAAAACAATAAAACCAGGCGCTGTACTGGAATAACAGAAGCATATAGCTGTCAGCAGGTTAACTACAGGCCTGCGTTATATGTACAAGATGATTTCTGACAGCTCTTAGCATGAAGAACTCGCCTCTTTTCTTCTCCTCACATCGAATGCAGTTAAAACTTGAGAGTGATGGAGTGCCGAGAGCTGCAAAGTACAAGAGAAGGGCAGCATTGGAAAATGCTTAGTTTAGCATGATGAATGTGGTTAAACTGACGACATTTTAATCTCTGTCACGCGACCCCCGTCATTTCATACCAGTTGAGGCCTGAGGGGTCCTTAACATCACGGAAACAGGAATATGAGCAATGGGCGCAGAAATGTCATTGCTGGAAAAACTGAAGGACAAATGTCAACTGCTTTCATGGCTAACCGGTCAGTCCTTGATTTTGTGTTGTTCAGTTTGTCTTGTAAATTGTAAAAAAAACAACAAAAAAACCTGTATATCAACTGAAAATGGCCACAAACTCTATATTATAGTGTACTATTAAAGCTATAAGCACAAAGAAGCCTCGGTTTATAGTGAATTTATATAACAGTTAAGAGGTGTTGTTAGGCACGACGTGAAGCGGAGTGCCTAAAACCACCTATGCTGTTATAAATTCGCTGTAAACCACGGCTTCACGGGGCTTATTGCTTTTACAAAACAGTTATTCCATATACGTAGTAAGGTATCACCAAATTAAACACAGCAAATAAAGTGTAAAGATATTATAATATAAACAATGTAGTTCCTCAGAAACGGTTGTGGTTGCAACAAAGTGGTTGCCAAGCAACATACAGACATATGCTGTATCCGAAATCGCCCCCTATACCCTCAAATAGGGCACTATTTGAGGGGACAGCCATTTTTAGTGGTGTCCGAAACCATAGTGGATGTTCTCGAGTGCACTCATTCAATCCCACAATGCACCGCAAAAACAAGTGTACAACCGATGTACACTCAATGGCTAGAGATAACCCATAATGCACTGTGAGAGTCGCACACAGAATGAATTCCTGCGTCTCGCCAGAAGATGGTGCTTGCAGTGAATCATCCATTCATTCATTTTAAAAGCGCTCATCCACGGCGTAATACAGGATGGGTACAAATTCATTATAAATTGGCTATTAAATTGTTTAACTAGGGTTTATATATAATTTCCGTGACAGATTAAATCCTTTAATCTTACTACTGGAGCTGCCCGTTTCAAATGATTATTAAATAGCAAGCAACCTAAGCAAAAGCGGCAGGCCTTCCGGTGCACTCAGTGTCCGAATTCACTCAGCTCAACCAATCAGAATCAAGGACCAGAACTATCTGTTTTATAATTATGGTTATACCAGAGATTGCCTTACTACAGGGATATGAGAGGATCTGTATTACTTACTATTGGAGAAAGTGTAACGGCTAACTTGGATCACGTGTGCCTTAATAACCAATCACATTGCAGCCTCGACGTCACTGAATTTCAGTCAGAGTTGTGCGACACTCAATCGCCGTTTAAGGATACCATAGGCTGCAACATCTGAAAACTTAGGCAGCTGCCTTGCTGCCTTATGAGCACCACACGAAACTAATTTCAGACAGGCTTCTGAGGCCGCGCAACGGTTTAACGATCTACAACAAAATAGAACGAGTTTTGGTGATAACTAAAAAAATATTTAATTACTATAATAGTTATTTCTTGCTAGAAATAACATCAAAAGTGCAAAAAGTTAATCAGAAATATACATTTACACACAAACTAACCACCAAACGCAACTTCCAGCCGCCATCTTTATTTTTTAGCTCAACCATCGCACAGGATCGCACAGGATTGTGGGACATCAAAGGCAGCGAAGGATACATCTATGCTGCCTTCAAATATCGATCAGATTAAGCCATCTCAAAAGACAGGAAGTGAAGCTAACTTTGGATTCGGACGTGCCTTGATGCCTTCCTACCTTGGAATACCTCCGAAGGCAGCATTTTTCCGTTTTCGGATGCAGCTATAGGAATGAATGAGAAGTGCCGTAAGCCGAATCCCATCTGTCGCAAAAAGTCAGTGACTTCTCTTATAAAACAGCATTGTTTTTCATGGTAAACTCTAAAAATAGTTCAATTCAAAAGTATTGTTTAGTGTAAAACATTTTGAAGATTAGCAGATAGGCTGTCGATTCATTAAATGATAAGCCGTTTCCTCTAAAAAGCTGTTTATTCAGCATAGTGAAGCCTCTCCTCCATTGACATTCATTAAAAAAAAAAAAAACGGCCTCAGGTCTCCTTTCCCACATACTTCCAGTCCAGAAGCGTTAGCTTTAGCCATTACGCTTTTTCGGCTAATGGTTGCAGGCTAGCCTTCTAGTGGCTTTGTTTATTCTGCTGAATTGTTGAAATCTTGATTCTCATTGGTTGGGACTTGTTGCAATGTGTCAATTAATTTATTTCTTGATTCTGATTGCCCAGGTGAAAAACAAGTGTACTTCCATAATTTTCGTGCACTAATTTTGTACTTAATATACTAAAAATGATTCTTTAGTACTTCTTAAGATAAACTTAAGATCATCTAATTGTACTCAACTGTGCTATTTTGAGACACCATGAAGATGAACTAAAATGTACTTTTAACATACTACAGTTGAGTACACTTAGATGATCTTAAGTTTATCTTGTACTTGTTTTTCAACTGGGTGGTCAATCGAGCTATTCGGCGGTCTGATAACCATCATAAGCAATCTATTTTGTGCGATTTTTCTATGCTAGTATCTAATAGTCTCTCGCATTAGTTTGCTGCTTTTTCTTCCCATAGAACAAGGGTAATTTTGCCTTGAATTATTTTTTCATGTCAAGTTATTTATTTATTTAACAAGCAGCCGTGTAATAAGTGAGGCACTAATCACCTTGTCAGGTATATTTTGCTATAACAAATGGCTAACTGTACATTATCGTTTATATAACTGCAGCTAAAAATACATTATGGTATTACTCCACCAAGTTCCTGCAACACTTTATTGCTGGTGTAAGGAAATAAAGTGTTTTAAAGACAAAAAAACAAAACAAATGTTGAGGTATTCAAACTTGCAACTCTATAGCACCCTCTATGGAGTGGAAAGGGAAAAAAAGACTTGAGATTTTTTTTTTTTTTAATATGGAAAACAACAGATTACACAATACAGCAAATATTAGTTGTTTTATACAAACTAAAAAAAAAATCTAACTAGATGAAACTGCTTCAAAACATCACATTTAAAACATTAACATCTATACACAAGTGAATGTACACATATAAAACACATATATACACTCTTTCAATATATTATTATATAAAGAATTTGTTTTGTTTTCTCCTTAATAAGCAGAGCAGCTTGAAGAAGTCTTTTCCTACCATGACTGTAGCTTAATGTGTGGCTGTATGGACCCAGACTCAAAAATATATGGATAGGTAGCATTTCATGTAGTTGTTGGATCCCATGTAGATAACATATTTTCTTATAGCAGAAAGTTTGAAGTGCACCTAAACTTGTGTGATTCAGGAAGATGTGAGGACATCCTATGTGTCTTTTACAATAATTTCATCCAATAACGTCACATCTGTAGTAGAGTTTCCATTCTTTAATCGGTGATAACCTAAAAGATAAGCAGATTAGCTGCCTTCATCTTTTCCAGATTTGAGTGATTGTCGATTTCACATTCGGAAAGTATTCTGCCATTATCCGTTTGAAGAGCAAAACACTGCATGTTTAAATGGAAACGAGTCTGTTCGGATCTGTCTCTCAGTCGCAGACAGTTTGATTGTTTTTCCAGGAGGGTTTCATGGTTGAAGAACAGTCTGGCTGGTGGGTATCCATCCTCAAGCTGGCGTCTAGACCAGCTCCTTCAGTTCAACAGCAGCATAAGAACCAGAGCTGCGAAAACAGAAGGTGTAACTATTGTTCCTCTACTATAAATGTGTGGAGTCCTGGGTGAACTTTGTTTCAGAGTGCTTGGCGGAAGTGCTTTAAGGTCCTCCAGGGCACCATACGCAGCCATGGAGAACTCCGGATCTCCTGTCGTGAGAAGATCGAACACGCACGACTGGAAATAAACGTCCTCCACCTGCAGCATCTCTCGACACTTTGTGGTCGCACGTTCCAACATGTCCACATGTGCTGAGAGGCCTGGCTGCAGCTCGCCACCATCGTCCTCCCCGTACCAGCCGCCCATAAGCCGGTTTTGCTGCCGGTTGAGCACATGGGCTTTGATAACCTCACTGCGCGGACAGCCATGCAGACACAGCTGCAGGCCGCCGTTCTCCTCCGCTAAGTCCTCAGGCATACGGATGGCGAAAGTCAGGTAGCGGCCGACCTGCCGCACAATGATGGACGTGCCTAGGTAGCGAGCGTGGATTTTCACTTGCCGTATACCTAGACCTCCACTACCCTCCGCGATCCACAGGCTCTCTCCTTTCCCACCGCTTCGCGTGCCGTCCTGGAACGCCGACGGCAGGTCCTCGGTGGTGGCCTGGTACACCTTCTGCTCGGTGCAGTCGTGGTAGGACTTGAAGATGACGGTTATCTACAGGGAAGATCAAATGGGAAATGGTGAGTAATAGCTCACACTGAAAATCAATACAAGAAATTGCTTTCAATTGACTGGAGGATTGTTTCAACATTGTGTTTTTGTGCAGCCTGATTTTTGCTTTGAAAACTATATGTTGGAACGTGTCCTAACCACCAGGTCAGTGGTGTTTTCGAATTATTTATATACTATTATAATAGTTCATTTTCTGAACTAACATTTATTTTTATATTTTAAGTAATGTGCTTTTGTCGTGATTTTTTATTTGTTCAGTTTTAGTACTTTAGAACTTTTATGTTTTATTTCAGTTGTATTACAATTAACGAAAACCATTTTTTTAGTTACCAATAACAACACTGAACCAAGTACGGAAAAACAAACCAACCAGACACAAACAGAAGCATTCTAACCAACAGTGACTGCTCACTGGTCCAAAATCCTGCATCACATTATTAAATGTTCTGATTGGATGAAATTGTCTCACACTCATGCTTTTTGACCTATCGATGGTGGACAGACAAATTATTTCTTGTCCCATTTATAAAATGGTGAAAAGGCCAAATATATAATCATACATGTAACCTGTGTAACAATGACACCTTAAAATAAAGTGTTACCTAATATTTTTAAAACACAAGCACATAGCAAAACAGCAAATTCAAAGTATGAATAAAAACTGTAATAGTATATAAATAATACTAAAATAACATTGGAAGAGAGCTTGGAAAAAATGAATAACAGGTGTAACCACATGATGGCAGTAGAGGTCCAGAGAAGAAAATCAAGTGGACAACTTGGATCTGCTAGTATCTAATCTAAACCAAACTCCGTGACTAATCAATGGAACATCCAACGGCAGATTTCTATAAAACTCTGATCAAGTCACGGAGCTGTAAACCATCAACTGTCAGTAAAAGTAGGTCATGTTCGACATGATTAATCCAAGAATGTCCACTACATTTAAAGCTAAAGATACAGTGCTGATGCAACGTTTTGTCAATTTGACGAAACATATCATGAGCTCTTCTTGGGCCAGAGGATAAATTAATGAGAAATCCTTAAAGATCTTTAAACAATTATTCTCATAAACACTTCATGTTAAAGTCTGTGGTCCCCTGAAAGTTTATTAAAATGACAAGTTTTATGTCCTCTGCTATTATATTACTTTCCCTCCTTTGAAAAAATGCATAGATATTGTCATTCCCATGTTACAGTCAACTTCATGTCTGTTCACCTTCCAGAAACTAACCGACCGTAACCAGAGTCTGAATAATTTATTTTCCATTCCTTCTTTTTGTGTCTCCCCCACTCTTTGTGAAACAGCTGGGGGATTCTATTATAGTCTTTTGGTCCTGCATTGTCGCCACGGCTCAACAGTCTAAATCCACGTCCCTTAATAGAAGAGGGGAAAAAAATGTCCCCCTAATGACATCATTGTTTGGGCTGACTGTCTGTCTCTCTCAAGCTTTTGGTTTGAATGGTTTCTTTGGAGTGGACCATGCGAGAACATAAGACATGGCCCATTTCCCCCCCAAATCCTCACAAGTTTCAGTTACGTTTATTTGGTAATCTATTTTGATATTATATTATGATGAATTAATATACTTTGCCAAACAGGTTTGTATAGTATCAAAGAAAAATTTCACCAAAAATATCCTCATGTCATTCAAACCTGTGTGGCTTGCTTTCTTCTGCAAAGCACAAGTGATATTTTGATGAATTTTTCAACATTTTGTCTATACAATCAAAGTTAATGGGATCCAAAACCAACTTTCTTTCTTTTTGTCTTTTACAAAGTAATGAGATTCAAATATTAGTTTCGGACCCCACTGACTCACTGTATTGACAAAAAGCTGAAAAACTCTTCAGAATATCTTCTTCATATTCAAAAAGTCAGGCGTATATGTTTGGAACAACATGTGGGTGAGTAAATGATTGCTTCAAAACAACTTTTGCCCAATTTCATAAAACCGCCAGTATCGTGGTTACTCTGCTTTACTTATAGGACCAGTACAATTTGTAACAGGTCACACTTACAGGAAGTTAACAAAAAGCCATTTGCACAACTAACCTTGTTGGTTGCTGTAGCACTGGAGCCTTCAACCACCGGTACGTTTGTGACTTGAACCGAAAGGTATCGGTTGTGAATGAGCGGCCAGGCTCCTTCAACCCTACATGTCTGGAACTCATCCCGAAAAGTCCGCAAGTGAGGATCACCGAATAATCCACAATGTCCGTACTTTTTCTGTTGGGCCGCTGGGCCCAAGGCGAGCACCCTGCTTTCATAGTTGCAGACGTCCACCACTGGTGGCTTGGAAGTGCTGGGTGCTTTGGCCGACGATGTTGGGCCATCACTGGAGCAGTTGTGCTGTGCAAAGAGCTCTTTAATACGGAATACAGCGGAGTGGTACACCAAGTCCCCTCTACAGCCATGAGCTGTGCGACGCGTACACAACGAGTAGGCCCTCAGAGCAATGCAGTAGTCCACATCTGGAAGCACCTCCTCTTGCAAGCCACCGGAGGGTGAGAATGAGGCCACGTACTCCGCATTACAGCGCTGAATTCGACATTTTTGGCAGCACACTGATGAGAATCAAGAAGAATTAGGCATTAATGAATGCATTTAAAACTGTGGGAGAATAACTATTTGATGGTTGGTTGGTGATGGAGACGTTCATGATTCAAGTTCTTAGTCTTGGATGGTTTCTAGCTATCAATCTATAGACTAAACCTGTTTAACAGCTACACAACTGCTGTATTTTGTCATTCTGACACATTCATTGGTTGCACTCGAGCATAGCATCTGAAAAGATAACTACAAGCTGGTGATTGGTATTCCAAACCAAGAAAACACTCCTTGTTTGGATTCCTTTTAGTGTTTTATGGTTATGGTCTAACAAAAGTGTGAAAATAGTTACTGCTTCGTTTGATATGACGACTTTTAACTGCTTTGAATACAGGCCCAACAATAACAAATGGGATGGAATTTGGCTAGCATTAATAAAAATATGAAAAACTCCCACTGCTAGGAGGTAGTAATTGTATTCTACAGCGTTTCCACAAATTTTGACCAATGAATTTCCATGACTTCAGAGTAGTGCATGAGTAATTACTAAAAATATTGCACAATAGCATGGAAACAGTGGTGTTCACAGGTAAATTAACTTATTAATCCCATATTATTAACATGAACAATGTATTAAATATGTAGCCTAATAACATATACTATTTTACATAAACTGTTCTAGATTAATCGTTAACCATACAATGCAATATCTCTGTGATAAGATAAAATGGATTTATTTTCAAAGTTGTCTAGTAGTGTATTACTATTTAACTTTATATACGGCTACTGTTAAATATTAATTACTACATTGAAACCATTACTATTCATTTTTTTATAGCTAATGATTTAGTTGAAAGAAGACATTTTCAATCGTACTCAGAGCACACAGCAAAGTATTTGCTAATTTTTAGCTGTATCAAACCAATTTTTACATCTAGTTCACATTTGCGAGCATTTAAAACTTCGTCTAGTAGCTACACACACACAAAAACATCCTGCGCGTGCTTTTCAGAGGCGTAACGTTAGGCAGTTAAAATGCGCAATTAACGCAAAGTGTAAATAACCCTTATTCGATCGCTGCTGTTCACAAATGACTATTTATTACTCTTTAAGGCACACTTTCTTCTTCAACACAGTCACGGGATTTCGAAGTAAACAACTTCAAACGGCGACACGGCGAGAAGCTAGCCAGGTTACCGTTAGCGAAAAGTTTTGCCAAACTAATAAAATATCTGACTAAACTAAGCAATACGCTTAAAGAACGTTAAATAGTGATGATTAACTTAAAACATCGTTTCAGAAGGTAAGTATAACATTTGGTCATCACAGCAAACTTTTAAAGAAATATGTTGGGTTTAAATCTTTTCGCAAACACGGTGCTGATTTGCTAGCGAGTTAGCAGCACAACTCTGGCCTACAGAAGAACTAAATGCGTATAAATCGGAAAGTACGTTGTATGAGCGACTGTGCAGTTGCATTAAGTAGCACGTTTAAAGTTTTTAAATACTTTTTAGATATTTTGATTGAACAACTTCTCTCCAAGCGATAGTGTGAAGTTTTCCCATTAGCTCTCGCTCTGGGATGTGTGCATGCACATAAAAGCGATTAATACGAGCAAAACTATTTACCTGGTCGGAGTAACAGGCACATAGAAACCACTAAAAGACAAATCCAGTTCCAAAGCTGCCGCTTAGCCAGGTTGAGAGTGCCGCTTCTCCCCATGCCAATCCATTCAGTTTGATTGCAGTTCTCCAACTGCTGCTCATCGGCGTTGAGGCTGCGAGAAATCACAACTTTTTCATTCCCTTCCTCAGCCACTGTCATTCAAAGGAAAAGTGCTGAAAAGCAAAGCCTGGGAGGAGCTTCTATTCTCCAGCCCTTTCCATGAACGCTGACAACTGCTCAGTCACGTCTTTATATGAGTTATGCAGTGCAAAAGTATGCACATAAAGAATGAACGATTCTGTCTATAAAAGAACGTTTTTAGGTTGCATGAACGTCGTTTTGTTATTACAGAGTCAGTCAGCTATTATTAATTGTTGGCATGCTTGCTATAACAACCTGTTTTCTGTGTAAACTACTTGTAGAAAATATATATTTTTGAAAGTTACATTAGATTAAGTGATGAATTAAATGTGCCAAAACAAACATGGGAACAAACTGTCATCTATCAGTTGTCTCGCTTTGGGCAGCTGAATTTCTACAAAGCTTTTTCTAATCTATGTAATAAGCAGAGGGAAACTAAAGAAATGAAAATAGTTCCAGCCTAGCCTGGGGAGGGTTCAGTTTTATGATGGGCTTCAGCATGCTAATCCTACATCCTCCAGTCTAATATCATGGTTCGTTGAACTACTTTGAGCTGGTTTATGGTTTGATCATGTTTGTAGTTGCTTTGAGATATGAGGTTACATTGTGATTATGGGAAAAGAACAATATGTTGCTTACCGTTTGAAATGATTTTGTGGATCCATTGAGACTGTAGCCTTGGAGTAAACACAAAATATGCACATTAATTCATATACATAATATTTGTATACACATCAGTGTCCTTAAACATGTTTGTTACTTTTTTTAATAAGTGACATTGATATTATATATATATATATATATATATATATATATATATATATATATATATATATATATATATATATATATATATATATATATATTATAATTATATATATATATAATCATATCCAAAATAAAACAAACAAAATAAAAGTTTTTGCTTACAGAATATGTGTGTAAATACACACACATACAGCATATGTTTTGAAAATATTTACATGTATATATTTATATTAATATAATTTATATCATATATAAATATATTTCATATATAAACATAACATATTTTTCTTAAATATATACATGCATGTGTGTATATATTAATAATAAATATACACCGTACACACACATATATTATGTAAACAAAACTTTTATTTTGGATGCGATTAATCGCGATTAATCATTTGACAGTGCTAACAGATATAGATATATGATCATATTGTGTCCTTGTATCGTCACACATTGGTTGATCACTTGAAGTTTGACTTAAAATTACATTGCATTCTCCCTCACAACAATATGTGCATTAATGTAGTCAATGGTAATACCTAAATACTACTACTGGAGAGCTGGCTGCCCCCATAAAGTCATTCCTGTCTCAGGTGGTATTGATACTACAGAGGCATCATTCAGAATCTGGCCACTGAAGCAAATACCTTATTCACTCAGGTGGATGGATCAGTGAGCCCCTTACAAGCACCTCATGCCAGTAGACGACTTGACAAGGCTGATGGGCGGAGAAAGGGTTCTTTCTTTCCCCCAAGTTTGTGAGCATATTACATTGCATGACCCAGCGAATATACATATTCCTCTGGTCGAAACAAGAAGGGAGCGAGTCAATTACAGAGATGAATCGGGTAAAAAAAAAAAAATGAAGAAAAGACAGAAAGAAAAACGAGAAAGAGAAGAGAAAGGAACGGAAACGAAGGGATAAGCCAGTACATTTCTCCTGACACTGACTCACTTGTTCTTATACAATAGTGGAATGAGGTCAGTCTGGTAAAATTAGCCATCCGCTTCATGGTAGGACTGAATGCCAGGCCAGTGAGAGGGGACGGAGAGTCTCCATTTGAGAAACCAGAGAAATAAAGAGACTACATTTTTTGACAGAGAGTGAGATGAAGTATTGGGAAGAGAAGAGAAGAAGGTCATTTGCTAAAAGCCCAGAACTCCTACTCAGCACAAGTAAAGAAAAAGAAGTGAAATGGAATGATATGAACCATTACACCAAGTAAGAGACCAAAAAAACCTGACCTGAATAGTGGAAATAATGATTGTTTTCAAGCAGGTTTCCTGATTACTCTCCTCATCTGTCATTGGTTGAACAAACAGCTTGGCGACACCTCAAACCCATGCCATTTGTTGAGCTGCTGTTGCTGTTGTCAGGCTGGTCTGGATGTTCAAACAATGTTATTATAACACCACAGAATGTTTACACTCTTCGGGGGAATGAACTGACAAACTAACAGTTCTCTCTGCATATTAAGCTGGGATAGGAGAAAGTTTTTAACATGCTTCAGCTTTAAAAAAACAATCGGCTAAAGCTTTATGCTATATATTCAAAGGTGGACACAAGAGTGAGAGACAGAGAAGCAGAGAAGTGACTGAAGGAGAGTAGGAGAGGGAAGAAAAAGAGGAAGAGGAATTGGGTTTCCACTGACTGTATGTCTGGGCAGCTCCATATGGTCCTCATTAAGGTGCTCACTCTGTGGGAGCAGCTCCACACCGCGCTGCTTGTTTTTCTTATTAGGCCCATCACATTTCGGTATGGAGGGCACTGGAATATTGGGCCACTGACAGGTCTTGCCCATTGGTTCTCAACCAATGCTGTTATCGGTAACAAAAATGAAAGTTTTTGCTAATTTAAATAAAAATAAAATCTTAAACTTAACAAAAATTAGAAATGTTGGAAGCTAACTGAAATAAGCAAGTTGTACTAAAACCGAGCTTTAAAAAAAAAAGGTAAATAGAAATAAACAAAACAAAAAAAGTCAAAAGCACATGAAAAAAAAACTTAAAATGAAAAACAAACAAACAAAAAAACCTTTTAAAATAAAAATATTAATAGTATAAAAATATCACTGCTTTTGCTTCTTCATGCATACCCGAACACCAGGCATCAAGTACTTTAATATTATATAATATATAATACATAATATTATATATAAAATTTATTGAATATAGTTTTATCTTGTTGTTATATACTATATTCAAATATATTAAATTGGTAGTTTGGACTTGAAGCCTTCAAAGCCCCTCCTTAAAATATTAATAATACAATCTGTTGCATTTTAAATTTTGAATTAGAATTTTTTTTTTTTTTAACTTTGCTATCCAGAACAGGTCAGTGAACCACCAGTTGAGAAGCCCTGGTCTAGCCATCCACAGAAGTTGAGTAAAGTGCCCTTAGGTGCAACTGTGAAATGAGAAATAAGGGCCTAAAATGTGTTTACCCACACTAGAGCTAAAATTCAACTTTTCTTAGTAGCGTGTTTGAGTCAGAGATGAGAGATTTGCTTCACTGGTGACAGAGACTCAGAGCAATTACCATAGATAACAGGGACAGAAGTGTGTGCCTGTAAGAGGCTGCCACTGATACCATCTCTGCTCAAGGATCCCACTTAACTGCCTTGATTGATGCCCAACTGAACTCTAGGGGGTACGAAAAGAGAAGGTCTTTGTGGGTCCTAAGTGGATTGCTTTCTCCGAGAGTTGTTAGGTATTAATTTGTAATAATCGCACTTGAAGTGCATTTAATTGCATCGTAAAAAGTTGTTGCATATGGAAAGAGCTTCTATGAACTGACATTGTTGACTTAATAGATTTTAAGGACTGAAAATATCAGGCATTTACATCTAATTTTAGACGCTAGCACTGTCTGCTTCCTACAGGTAATTCGTTTGCAAACACAAAATCCTTTTTTCTTCACTGCCCCTTAGAGCTGTTTCCTTCTACTCAAGAGATGCTGTTGACATAGTGTCAAGCTCAGTCCTTTTTAAAAAGATAAACACACAAGTAACCTTAGATTCAGGGTCATGGGGTCTTCTCAGTTTGGTGAAGAAAGATAGTGGAAGTAAACAAAGGCAGAATGTGGAGAAGCCTTAGATCTCCTCTCTAAGAAAGGCTAAGCTTAAGCAAAGGCAATCTGCGGGATCAACACTGAGCTGCTGCCATCCATACCTGACAATAAGTGAATTCAAGAGACTTTGTTGTTGAACTTTAGGTTTCCGATTAACAGGAACATATATGGCGTAAAACATTTCAAGATGTCTCCACTCAAGATGTTTGGTGTTAGGTGTGGTCTGATATGCGTCCTATTTGTGGAGAATTTTTGATGGTATAGTTTGTTAGGTCTCTCCATTAAAAGAAAATATTTTGCAGAACTGTTTATGTCCATACAATAAAAAATGATGGACCCCACTGACTTTTATTGTATGGACAAAAAAAAAACACTCTTTCTATGTGAACTATGGCTGGTAGTTGAATGCATTGATTTTCGTCAGATCAAATTTCCTTTGATCAACTTTTCAAATGTTTTCTAACAAAATTGAATGGTTTGAGAGTAGATGTTTAACAAAATTAAAAGGAAAGCTGTCAAATATGTCAAAAGAGTTGCTTGTTTTGTGCAAAGCATTATTGAACCTGATTGAGGACACAGTCCTTTTAAAGCATTTACACACTTAATTTTTTCAATCCAATTGAAATTTAATTCGGATTAAGGTCAGAGCCATCAATCCAATTACTAAGAAATTCTTTGGGTGCATGTAAACGTAAATAGTGGAGTCTCATAATTTATTGTACAATATTTGTTACCGTTATCAAATGATGTGGACTTAAAAAAAAAAAAAAAACACACGCTAAAAGTATTATGAATTATGAAAAGTTGCATGTCGTCTTTTCAAACATTTTTGCTGAAGTACACAGCACAATAACTTGTGTGAGAAGGGAAGAATGCGAGAGAGAAGCAATGAAAACTCCTAAGGTTCTCCCGCTCTCTCTCTCCCTCCCACAACAACACCTGCTCAGGCTCTCATTTCAAACCTCTCAGCTGTGGGAGCATTCTATGACCAAATAAATCCGTGGAATCAAACGTGACTCCCGCTCCCAGACCTCCAAGTCCAGCCAGGCCGAGCTCAAGCCATGGGAACACAATACGTTCAATAGAGTGCAACAAAGCCCACATCAGCCCAAGCTTACTAGTCATCTTTTGAGAATTTTGCTCTCTGCCAATGATTTTTCAGTTGTCTGAAGTGCTGAAGTTGTACACCCTGACCAGCATCATCTCATTGGATGGCAGCTGTGTCCCTCCTCCACTCACAAAGTTTGAAAATGGACAGATTGCTCTTCTGTTACCTAAAACTGACTTGCATTTCACCCCAAAAAAATAACATGATTTACTTATGTTATTTCAAAAACTGTATGCCTTTCTTTTTTCAGACTTCAAAAAGTGGTACAACTCTATATTCCGAATCTCCTGTGGTTACATGACAAGTTTGCGTAAGAATCAGTCTGAAATTTAAGTAGTTATTCACTGTTAATTGTCTCATCCATTGGGCTGTAAACCGTTGCAACGGTTATATTGCACAATAATTGCACAAATTTAAATCTGTTCTGCACACGAGTTATCATAGAAGACCTGTCATATATCACTTTTATGATACACTGGTGCTTTTTGATGCCTTGAAGCTTGACAGCATTAGTCTGAAAATTCGATAAAATTAGATTTTTTATTGAAGAATTGTACATTAATTTTGAGCATATTATATATATATATAGAGAGAGAGAGAGAGTATTATAAATGTCCTTTTTTACGTTTTAAATTATTTTCCTTTTCCTATACAATACTTTTTCTGTGATCAAAAATCAGTAAGGTTATGGTTCTTAAATCACAGGAATTAACAGCAGACCATATTTCTAACATATTTTTGATGTTGCAATATTGAGACAAAGGAGTTAGTTGTAGTTGAATGAACTTCTTATAAGTATAGCATAAACTCCAAAAAAAAAAAAAAAAACAGATGCCAAAGAAGATTGACAGATTCCTCTACAATGAATCAAAGCTGACTGTACTCTTCTACATTCAAAGTGTTCTAAACTCAAAAATGCATAATAGAGAAATGTGAGGCTTAAAACCACAAAACAGCAGCATGCAAACCAGCTTTACTGTAGTACTTTTAACAACCGAGGGTTCACTTTAAGGGTCAGTAAGTATCAAATGACATGAGTAATGGCATTGCTAGTCCCAAAGCGAACAGCAGAAAGATGAAATGGAACTTACCTCTGATTTTTGTGACTGATGGGCATGTGGCATGGATGTGTAAAAGACCATTTCACTGAGAGAAGTCTGTTAACCCCTGTTCCCTATCTGTCTCTACCACACAACTGTGTCCAGCTTTGCTTGACAAAGGGAGATAGCTGTGAATTAAAGCACATGACAACAGCTGTCTTTTTAAAGAATCGGCACTTTGATTAGGGTCGGTTTGTAGTTAAGCAATGTTCGCTAATTCCTACATATCGGAGAAGGGAGGGTAGGAAAAAAAGACAAAAAATCCCGAACACATCATAGCATGCACACACACATACACAATTATACACATTCAAGGGATTTGACAGCATATGTCGTCTTTGGCCAGCGTCCCATATTCGACAATGGTCATCCACACAGTGCAGGCTGTTATAAGACCAGAGTCTTACAGCAAATTTATAGCGGCTCCAAAAAACTATATGGACACTTAAGTCACACCTAAAAATGAAAGAAAAAAAAAATCAACTCAAGTGGGATCTGCAAACAAATCATGACTTTTTTCCCCCAGAACTAAATGTATCAGTCGTTATTTTATACATTTTCACACAGAGTAACCACAGATGTAGTTCATCACATTAATTATGAACATGTTCTGCTAATGTTTGACAACCTGAACGATTCCAAATTGTTTTTGATGAAATATTTGGTTGTGTTTGTTTATTTTTTATATAGCAGTTTATACAGTACAGAATCGGTCAAACTGGTTTCACGTTAATAAACAGGAAAATAACAATTTTAATGTTGTTGAATTCATCAGTTATGAAACAAATTCAATTTCAGCTGTAAAGCATCTCTACAGAAGACAATAGACAGAGTTATTCAATTCAGTTTCGGTTCAGTTCATTTCAATGTAAAGTATAAGAAAAGACATTAAAAACAAACAAAAAAAAAACTGATAATAATGATTGGCTTGATGTTTTGTTATACTGTACATGGAAAGACATTAACACATTTTAAACCCTGGTTTAAGTGTCCAAATGCATGTTGGGGTCTATTAAAGATTTGTTTGAGATTACTCTTTGAGTTATTTCTGTTGTCTACTTATTTCTCAAAACTAAATATTGCTAAAAAAAAAAAAAAAAAAAAGATCAGATGAATCAAAGTTCTTATTAAAAAATATCAAATATGCATTATATGCAATGTGCTACTATACATGTGTAGTTTGTAGTAAAATTGGATCATTGTTTTTAAATTTGTCCAACTTTTAAAAGGTTTTATCTTTGTCCAAAATATTTTTTTTTTGTATAAGCAGCTGTTCAAACAGACAGCTGCTCAGGCCATTCATTCAAATAGCAGTGATTACAAATCAAGCCAGTGCTGTCTCTGAGTTGATCCATTGCTATTTCAACAAGTAATCCATGGTCTCATGCACATGTTCCTGTGCACAAAACAGACTCAAGTGCTCTTATCCATTGATGAATCCAATGACCAAATTTGAAGCATGTTATAGCAACAATGCATTACATTTCTACAGACCAAAGGGACCTATACTGCAACATCGTGGCACCATTGGATTTGAGATACTACTGGATGGAGAAGCTTCTCGGAGCCACGTAATCTCTCACTCGTTACACATTTTTTCCATATCTCTCTGTATGAGAAGAATCCATCTGACCAAAGCCTCTGTGGCGACAGCAAGCGCTCCATGCCAATCTCCACGCGGGCATGCCTGCGCACAGTAACAGAAAAGCGTACACGTAAAGCGCAACACATGCACATACATCAGTGCAAACATATGCATTCGCACACATGCACACCCAACGTACCCCCAGCTGTTCCTCGCCCTCACTGCATGCAGCAGGTGTAGGGTGAACCTTGAGGGATGGGGTGGGAGTGGGCACGGCTTTTTCGGAGAACAGAATTGCTATTGTTATACCGATGTGACTGGAAATTTGTATCATGTTCTTTCTGCTTTGTGTAAGGCTAGGGCACAGCTGCAGAGCAAAGCGTTCATAACAATTCTAGTTAATGCCTTATATGTCTCTTCTGGCTTGTAAAACCCCCCTGGGGCCCGTCCAGCAGTTTTGTGCTTCATGTCTTTTCAGTGCTTGTTGAATTCTGCGCTTTTAAGTTTATTAAAGCAGAATGATTCAAGCCCCCCAACATGGTTTCCAAAGTTTATCAGTTGGATTTTACAACAGTATGATCGTTCCATAATGGCTTCCATAGATATGGCCTCTCATTAAATGGAGAGTAATCAAAAATGTACTCTTTGTCTATCTATCTGTCTGTCTGTCTATCTTTCTGCCTGTCTGTCTATCTATCTATCTTTCTATATGTCTGTCTGTCTGTGTATCAATTAATTATTGAATTAATTATTTGCTTTTCGTCAACTCACAATCCCTACTGTAATGTTCAATACACTTTATGATGTTGATAACAAAAAAGAAATAGATCATAAGTATATATATATATATATATATATATATATATATGAAAGGTCAAAAGTAATCCAAAAGCAATCAAAAAGTAGTCAGATTACATTACCTAATATGTTTAATATAATAGATTACGGACTAGTTTGTAAGTAATCTACCTGTCACTAGCTGGGTTTCCATTACCCTGTTTTAATGCTCATTTTGAAGTATCGCATGAGAAACGAATGATGGAAACGCCAAATTTCGAATAAAAATTCGCAAAAAAGTTTTTACGCTCAATTGAGGTGGTTTTTGACTTGTGCGAAAAATGGTTAATGTGAATAATGGGAGATGGAAATGCATTTTGCGAATAAATTCCTCCAAGCGCATCAAAAAAGTCATGTGACTTTGCGTTATGAGATGGGATAACTTGACTAGCAGCTGACTGCTAGTCTCGTTCTCATTCACATCATCTGAAATGTTGTTATTGTCGTTCTGAAATGCCTGAGCAAAGTCTGTCATCAAAGTATTTCTGTATAAATCTCTTACACCACTGTGTTCCCAAACAGCAGCATTCACCTCTGAAAGCAATGACAGCATTTATTGTGTTTTGTCTGCTCGCTCTGAGGCGCAAGTAATTTTTCATATATGAAAATTATTATATTCGGTAGCTTATCCTAGTTTTCTATAGGCTATTTAGTGCCAGTTTACCAGGAAGTGACGATTTTGTTCTCTTTGACTCGTTGGATGGAAACGGTGCTTGTTCGCAAATGTTTTATGCGATATTCCAATGTTGCGCATAAGTTAAATTCGCAACTTTGGATGGAAACCCTGCTACTGTCTGTCTCTCTATCTGTCTGTCATCCATCCATCCAGAACTACATTGAAATGCAATGTTGAGAGAAAAAAAGCACTATTTAATAGGCTGATCTGCTTCATTCTAAAGGAAACCATATACAAACCCGCCAAAAAAATCTGATCTAAATGCTTAGGCAACAAAGCAAGGGCCAAAGGCATTAATGTCTAGCTTATGTCTCAAACTGTGTGTAGAAGAAACACAAATGCATGTTAACAAATACACAAAGGGACAGTCCAAACTGAAGCAGATGTGATAGGTTCCGAGACGGCTGGGAAAACGGACCCCGCAGCACCTGTTAATATTTAAAAACAATGGAAGTGCAAAAATTAAGGAAAACAGAGCAGTGGTGACATCATCATTTTTCAAACGTGCTCAGTCGGGAGGGGGTTGTTGGAGGGGTCTGTTAGGGGGTCAGCTGGTTCCAGGGCAGGAAACTGAGAAAGAAGGAATTTGAGAGCTCTGGAACTCAGCAGCTATGTTCGAAAGATTTAGCTAAACAATGTGAAGCTAGAAGAGCCTCTCTGGCTCTGGGTGTTATTAGACAAGAACTGTGGTAGATTTTATTTTAATTATTTATGAAAACAATACGTTTAAATGAATTCATATTAATTAATTTTAATAATATATCAACAAGTAGTACAAGTACCACCACATAAGTTGCTGTGGTTAGGTGGTTTTTCAATTACTTGAAAGAACAGTCTATTAAACTTAAACTGTCTCCATGGAAACTTCAGAAAAACCCTACGAAACTGCTATTAAGCCTCTTTGTTTAATTCCAACTGCACTTAAAAAGTCATTATCTATGCATAAGGGTAGTTCACTCTTAAAAGCTACATTATACGAGCTGTAAGAGTGCAGAAAATTAAGCAAACTAGCACATTCGGTAAAGCCTAATATACCCAATGGGCCATGAAATGCATTCTGAGCCCCCCAACATGGCGCTTTTGAAGTAGGCAACTAATCATTTGTGTATGGGCTCAGCACAAGAAAATTTGTCTTTTTATCTGCTTCGTTTACAGCTGCCAGATTCGGAGGCCGTTTGAAATGTGCAGCGGTGTCACAGTGCTTCATTCATCTCCCAAGTTCTCAATTAAAACCCACTGCTCGCAAGCTGAGAAGAACGCAGAGGAATGCTCAACGTGGAACATCTGTAAACATCGCATCGACAAGACGCGAACCCCCCATCTCAAAATGGTGAGAAAACGGAGAGCATCTTCTTTCTTCTCTCAAGGGTAACGGGGGGTGGGGTGGGGTGGGGTATGGCAATGAGCTGTGGAGGAAGGTGGGGTTTAGGGGGGCTTCTGCAGAGGAGCCTTTGTGCCGAGATCACAACCAGATGTGCCAAGAGCGTCCAAACAGGAATGAGTGCATGTCTGCAATTTTCAGCAATTTGTCAGATTTAAGGGTTCACCCCCAATACCACCTGATAGACAAATAAAATCCTCCTCACGCCCATGCAATAATTCGAAACACGCCGGCACCCCCTGGAGAGCCAATCTGCAGCCCAGTTGCTCATTCGGTGACAAGACAAGGCCCTGAAGTGAATCATTCAAACTGCAAAATCTGAAACAAAGTCAAAAACGTTCATCAGTGTTTCCCTCGGTCTGCGTCCCAGCGGAGTGGAGATGTTGAAATCCGTACAGTCTTCACACACTTTAAATCCATCACACGGCACATTTGTGCAAAAAAAAAAAAAAAAAAAAAGCCTTGAACCAAAACAAACATTTGAATAAATAAACATGAGCGACAGCCAGTTAATCCCTCTGGTGGCACGTCGTAAATCCAGCCTCAAAATTTTGGCCTTGAAAGGATTTTTGCCACACACACTCACTATTCCAATGCTTATATAATCACTCCACAAAATTATTTTCAAGAAATATAGCTGTAGTCTATAATAATGCTCACACTGTCAGGTGAATAAGCAAAAAGAAACTTTTATTTTTTCCTTTCTATGTGCGTGAGCTTCTTTTTAAGGACACCGCAAGCTTGGTTAAAAGAATCATTCTCCAAAACTGACTCACTCACTTTCTTTCTTCTGTAGAACACAAAAAGAGATGTTTAGCACAATGTCTGAGCTGCTCTTTTTCCATTCAGTGAATGTGAATGGGGACCAGAAGCTGCACAGCTTCTAAAAAAAAAAAAAAAAAAAGTATAATAAAAGTTGTCAATTTCTTAAGCTTTTGGTGAAAAGAGTGAAATTCAAATAATTTACTAAATTTTATTTTATTTTATTTTATGTTTTGTTTTGTTGTTTTTTCAAGAAACATTATTACAATTTCTTTTAGTAAATAAAAAAAAAATAATAATTTTTTTGTAGGTCAGTATTAAAATAAATTTGATTAGTTCAAGTATTGTTACATGTTTTATTTGTTGTTTGTTGTTTGTTTCAAGCCTCTTAGTAAGTACAAAAAATAACCAAAAGAAAAAAAGACTTCAATTTTGTATTTTATTATTAGTTATTATTGTGTATTTATTTTTATTAAAATGTATTTTTGTATTTTATATGTATTTTTGTTTTGTCTTACAGGAAGTGTTATGGCAAATCATTTTAGTATGCAAAAAAGACAACAGAATAAGTAACTAGTAACATAAATAACTTAAGAAGATTTGTAGCATCATTGATATTATGAACTAAAAAAAAAACTTTAAAAATAAACACCTCCAAGGTCAAAGTCACAAGGTTTCACCTCTGTTTCACTTTGGTAGCTATTTGCGGTGTGGTTACAGTGTGCTATAACTGTAGTTTGAATATGCATACAAAATCTAGTTTCTGTTTAAGGCTGATAATGTAAATACCCTGCGCTACACCTCATATTCTGTATTATATGTGCCTTCGCTGGATTTATTGCACTGTAAATGCAGTAGGTTGTTCGGGGACTTGAGTAAGCGTGAGAATAAGTCTTACGCCCATTTTCCACACAGTTGTTCATGTTTATACCATTAGGTATGTTTTTAGTGTACTTTGAATCCACAGCTCACTACTGACTGAAGGACTCCGTTTTGGCCGTCCTGTTGTTCCTGGACGTGCATAAGCAGGCTTTGTGTTTCGGAGACAAGAGAACTTGTGTCCATAGGCGTTGGCCAAGCATGACTTCATAAGATGTGTGTGGTCATGCGTCTGAGCGGGTAAACGCTGGGCAAAATGTGAAGAACATACCTTCATTTGTTTGAGTTTGCATGTTTGCATACCACTGTGTTCATGAGGGCCAAGAGCAGCTGACTTGCACCATCTGTGGCGTAAGACTCTCGCCACCCACTGTTGCTTCAAGGCCCGTCTAATTGCCCCTCAGGGGGCTTGGGGTTTTTGCCCGCTTGATCCCATTCACCACTTTGCCCGTCTCGGACTGTTTTCGAGAACTTTCGAAAACGGCAAGCGATTTTAAATTACAGCCTTGCATGTCTTTGTCAATAGCCGTCCTGAATGCTAATGTGAATTGGTTGTTCTTCAACCTCCACAGGTTTGTTGACAGGCTGGCTGACAGACATATATCGAGCTTGGCCGGTTTACGTCATTTTATGGCGATTTGTAAATGGATGTTTTGAGGGGAGCAGCCTAGGTTGTTTTCCAGTTAATCTAGTTTACTGCTAAACTTGCCTTGTCTCGAGTAACAACATATTAGCATGTAATTTCTCCATGATTTATCTTATTAGTAGCACAACCACCGCGTCTGTATTAGCTTCCTGGCCTCCGCCTCTCAGGCTGACTAGCGTAACAGACAGCCACCACCTATAACGAGAGGGTATGATTACTAATAATAGTTAATTAGGCTTGTCAGAGAGTTTCTCTGAAAAACAGGAAGGGGGAGGGAACAGTAACAGAAACAAAAGACCCACTATGGCTGAAGTCTTACTCTTTCTAACTTCACTGGATTCCTTCACTCTCTCATTTACTTTAGCATGATGGAAAAATTTGATTAATATTTATAGGAATATACTATGTACATATTTTCATAGAAATGGACTAAGATCAAATATGTAAATATATGATACATTACATTATAAATTATTATAATTGATATATTATAAAAAGGATAGAAAAATTATATATTTTTAAATATACATATATTTGTTTATTTATTACATTAGTTTATTAATGTATTAATACATAAATATTATTTAATTAATATTTAGATATTAATATGAACATTTTGTGACATGCATTAAGTGACATTTTTAAACCTCTTTTTTTTTTTATTACTGGTACTGCAAATTCTGCTATCTATGTATATATATTATATACTATATATATATACTGATATTAGTATTCAGTCAGTAATAATTAAGCTGTTCGGAGCAGCTGAGCTCTGGACGACAATAAAGAAGTGATTTATTTTTTTTTGGGCAGAAAAGAGAGATTGGCTGGGAAGGCACTGGGCTGTATGTGTTAGTAATTTTAAAGTTGTGGGGGTCTAACTCCCACAATGCACTGGCAAATTCCTTTAACATATGGCACGTCAGGAAAGGGGTGGTTGACCTCTGGCCTCTGGAAAGTCTCTTGAGACGGCCTAGTCGGGCTGCATAAGAGATCTACCATCACTGCGCACGGCAAGACTCTCTGTGACTGGTATAACAATCACTTTCCATCTTACCTTTCCCCCGAAAATTCCACTCAATGTCTTCATGGCTTTCACAAAGAGAGATCTTTTTTCTGTCTTTTGTAGTCCCTGCGTAGTTTTTCGACACTTTGCTTTTCTGTACAATACATCATTTCAACACATGTGATCCATTAAGGTAGAGCCAGGAGAAAGCACAGGAAACAGTCTCTCTGAAAACGTGTTACCCTCCTTTCAACTGTTTCCAGAGGCAGAGTGTCCCCACTGCCCCCTAACTACTTCCTCACAATATGATTTTTGAGCATTTAAAAAAAAAAAACACGGTTTTGATGTCAAGGAATGGCAGGAACAGATGAATGTGTTTTGCTTGTATTTATATATATAAACAAATCATGCATCTAATGAGCTACACTAGAATTTTTTGTAGCTCCATAAGATTGCCTTATCAATTAGATTGTAGTTCTTAGTGATACAAATCATACTTAAGGATTTTTAATCAGGCACTGCTATACAGAAGCTATATAGTGGGCAAATGGGTGAAGAACATGGAGAATTGAAATCCTGTTCTACATTCACTTTATTTTCCTTTGCCAAAGTAATCGATTGTCTTTAAGGGTATGTTTACACACTTTACAACAACTGTACTAAAAATAGAAAAGTTTTTCCTTTCAGTTTTTGGAAAGGTTCAACATTGTCAAAACACGAGAACACTGTATTATGCATGCCAGGCCACTAGTTGGCGATATCACTTTATAAAGAAATCCTATGCATCTGTGCACATACCTATAAACCAAACACGATACATCTCCATTTTCACAAATTAATGTTTTTGTACTTTACACATAGACAATAACAGTACACTGTAAAAAGTGATAAGTTGACTTAACTTAAAAAAATTGAGGAAACCCGTTGCCTTAAAATTTTTAAGTAAATGATAATTTAAAAAATAAGTTAATTGAATTGTCAAGTTCACTTAACTTTTTTTGTTTTAATTATTATGTACTTAATAATTTTAAGGCAACGGGTTTCCTCAATTTTTTTTAAGTTAAGTCAACTTTCACTTTTTACAGTGTATCATTTTTTTTAAAAATTTGCACTTTAAAACCCCTATTCAAAAGTTTGCATTTTCAGGCCCCCAAAATACAGTTGTCATGTAAATGAACGGCCAAAACATAAAACGTTTTCTGTTTTTTAGTAGAAATGTTGTAAATGCCCCCTAAATTGGTGAAATTTACAATTTATTGGCCACTATTGGTAAATAAGAAAGTACAGTAAATGGTAAAACTATTTGCACTACAAACCAATGTGTTTATGAATACAATGATAAATTTAAAATAACAAATACAAGTTTGCGACATATAACAACATAACGGACTGTTTTTGTACAAGTAAAATTACTGGAAGTGGATGACACAGGAAGCCTCGTACATTCAAGTTACAAATGGCCGTCCTTGCTCTTATGTTTAAAAAAAAAAGAGGTTACTCAGGCATTACGGACCAATCCTGCCTTAGGAACTGTTGTTGTTGTCCGCTATTTTCTCAGACAATCTTTTAATATAAATAACGAGAAGGGTATGTCTTTGTGGTGTAACTAAATAGTTCTAAAATAGTAACTAAAAATTTCACAGTACCATTATGAATGCGTTGTAGAAATGTTCGAAACAATTCTGTTCACCTTAGCAAATTTTTATCACAACTTTGCGGGCAAAAAAGTTCTATTGCTTGAAGCACCACTCATACAGAAGTCACTTTTAAACCAACCAGGGTTTTGTCGATCAATGAGGCAATATCACATCTTGCGTGAAAAACCTGAACCCGATGCAAAATCTATGTGGAGAAATGTTTTACACTTAACCAAAACTACTGATTGCGTAGATTCCTACTGGAAATATATCATATTTCGCAAGTGACATTTCACCAGTAAATTTTGTAAAGGACCTTTACAATTTTTTATACTCCAATGTTACTGTGTTAAATATTACATTTAATTTAATATTTTCTTAAAGAAAAAATTTGATAAAACTTTGCAATGCCACCTATTACAGCTCATGTTAGAATATCTAATAGTATGAATTACTTGCTAAGTAGCATTTTCTAATCGAAAGATGTACAAATTTAACAGATTTTTGATTTTGATGTCGTCTTTGTCCTATCAATCAACTAATCCAACAGATGGCCTCTCAGCTCTTGGTGTGGTCTTGATGACCTGAAAATTGATGTCAAGTATCTGGATCAGAGTTCTTCTAGAAAAACGGACAGCAGAATTCCAAAGGTTACAAAAACTGTAGGAGGTCTCTTTTCATCAAAGAAGTCATGCTTCCACTGCAAATATAATCAAGTCAACACGACCCTCGTCACCAACAGTCATAGATCGAATTGCAACTCTTCCAACAGGTGCATCTCCAAAGCGCACCCTGGGATCACTAATTGATGGGTCTCACGATATCAAAGAGTGGACAAATAGTAGCTCAGGGCAGTTCTCTGAAGTTGATAGATCCACGGGGTGGTAGAGGAAGGGTCTGAGGGTCAGGGTCAGGATGCATTCGAGGCCTTCATTGTGCCAATGAAAGGGGCCGTGTTCGAGGCCTAGTTTGTGTGGACCCTGCGGGGGAGTAGATGCATAGGAGGTCGGTTGCGGGGTGTGAATGGGACAGCTGCATCGAGGAGGATAGGAGGTCCCTTTGTGTCCTGCCAATAAAAATCTGCGACCAATTATCTGTGTCTGTCCCTCAAGTGGAATTCCGAGAGACTTTTTGAAAAGCACTCTGATTGGGGGAGGAGGAACGCACAGATGGTGGGATTTCTTGGGTTGTGAAGCCCCCCCACCCCAATCTTTAACACCTTTCCAATGTTGCGCTTCGATGGAAAGTTTATTGCGGTGGTCGAGTTCATGTGTTCTGGAATGCAGGTTTTCTGCTGTTGTCTAGAATCTAGTTTTTGACAAACATAATCTCTACTTTATGACAACCATGTTTTAGTGCCAATCTTTTGCAAAAAGTCGTTATGTTTTGCTAATAATCTCATAATAGGCCTTTCTATGAGAATAAATTCGTAGAATTACAAGATCAGTCATATTACTATGAGAATAAATTTAAATTAAGAATAAAATTGTTGATTTTTTTATTTTTATTTAGTTCAGTTTTGATGTGGCACTATAATGTTGCATTAATTCTATATTATGCTTTAGCCTAATCGATTTTAATAGGGACATACTGTATATGACTAAATATTTTTAATAAGGACTACTTGACTAAAATCACTACCTTAAAGGGACAGTTCACCCAAAATTTAAAATTCTGTCATTAATTACTCACCCTCATGTCGTTCTAAACCCGTAAGACCTTCGTTCATCTTCGGAACACAAATTAAGATATTTTTAATGAAATTCGAGAGATTTCTGACTCTGCATAGACAGCAACGCAGCTGACACGTTCAAGGCCCAGAAAAGTAGTCAGGACATCGTTAAAATAGTCCCTGTGCCATCAGTGGTATTTTAACCTTAATTTTATGAAACTATGAGAATACTTTTTGTGTGCAAAGAAAACAAAAATAACAATGTGGTAAAATCACGAGAGTACCACGCAGAATAATAGTAACTAATGACATTGTGTATACGTTGTAGAAATGTTAGGAACAGTTCTATTCACTTACGCTAATGTGATCACTTTCATATTAAGCTTTTTTTACTTGACTGTAAAACATTTGATTCTGATTTACAGTTTCTGCTGTTTTTCTCATGTTAATGTCATTTTAACTTTCTTCTTGAGATCAGTAAGGAAGCACTGTATCATTTGGCTAGTTTGGACGTGATTCTTTCAAAAACAATGACCTCCAGAGTTTATAGACACTTCAGACTGTAGTATAGTGTGCTAGTGTGCATCGTGAAAGTGAGTGAAAGAAGAAAGTTGTTGCTAAAATGATGTGTTCACCCATGTGCTAGGCATTAAGTGTTAATTGCTGCTAAATGGCCAGTGTTTAGTACAGCCTTGTTAAGTATACTTTACTTTTTCCAATGAAATTTTTCATCTTTGACAGGTGAAATGGGCTTCATTGTAATTCCTCTGGAAATTGCCTCCAATTTGTTGTTTTTCCTGTCAAATTTTCCATTTGTTGACATTATTAAAATAGTGTCAGAATTCATTTTGATTTTACTATATTTTCCATTTTGTATCCAACTTCCAGCTTATCACATATCATTTTCTTAAGCCCTTAAATGCATTTTAAACACCCGCTTAATAAAGTTATACAGCTTTAACTGCGACATAACAACCTCCCTATATAGATAAATAAAGAAAAAGACCAGCATGCATTGCTTTAATCACTCCTCACATTGTGAATCTTATTTCCAGACTGTGATCCAGGGCTAATTGGAGAACTTTGGGTAAGGTATGTTGTGTGGGACCTTTGACCTGGTGGGGGTTGGGCATATTATTGAATAGGTATAGAATGACTGAGCCTCCGGTGACCCCGCTCCGACCTTTTCCCTTCAGTCCCACATGGTTGCCAATAGTGACGGCTTCGGTTGATCTTCACCTGTCAAAGCAAGACTTTGACTAAAGACTTGCAGCTTGGGAGGAGGAAACCAAAACAAAAAAGGAGGGAAAGAAAAAACAACGCATATAAACTGGCCTCTCACTGGCATGGCTTTTCAAAACAGAAATGCATGACTGGCTGTCAGAGGTAAAACACATTCATTACACATGTGTATTTTCATGCCCGTTCACTTTCTATGCATATGTTTTTGCGGTTTTTGTTTTTAAGCTGCCGTGCCATCTCCTTTTGAGTTATAAAATGCATATTCTGCATCAGCAGGTATGTATCGTCGATAAAAGCCCGACCGCCAGCAGCCAAGGTGGCGAGCCTAAGCACTGTTTTGTATTGTAACGGTATGGCATGTCTTTCACTAGCTTCTAGCATGTTTTTCAAAGGCCCGTTCTTTGAAAACACAGGCAGTTGAATGATGACTTGTGTTCTTTCAACACTAAACCAAGCTTCCTCTTACCTCTTGGATTTCATGGCACTTTTTGTTCTCAAACAAACATGTGTTTTAAAGGCAACAAGATTGCTAATTAACTCCTAGCAATGCTACATTTGGAAGTGCTAGTTCTTCCCCCCCAAAAAATCTATGTCTTAAGTGATATTTACTGACATATTGCTCAAGACTTACTGATTGCTTGAGACTGGACTTCAGCACTACTTCCACACAATTAAATTAGTTGCTTCAACATAGCAGACTTTAAATACAAGTTTAGTATTCTAAAAGTACAATTGCAGTTTTTGCAGTTGTTTTTATTAAGTACATAAATATGTAAATGTATTTGTAGTATACTTAGCATGAAATAAATGTATTTAAAAAAACATCTCAGTATATTTATTTTTCACTAGGGTATGATAAGGAAAATGAAGGCAAATCTAGTTTTAAAAAAATTTGGTTTTTGGTTTTGAGACACTTTTATACTAAGAAAAGATTTAATGTAGTTCTAAAAATGTCATGCGGTACAACCATCTACTAAAAAGTAAAATCTTGAATTCACATGAGCATGCACACTTCATTCATTAAAATAATAATAATTATTATTATTATTGAACATTATTAAAGATTATTCCTATTAATTATTAAACATTATTTAATAGCATGAATTATTCATTCATAAATGTGTTTTTTTTTTTTTTTTGGAGGGGTTGCACCACTTGACATTTTACAGCTAATATTGTTATAAAATGGTCAAACTATCTTATATTTTAAGACTTACTTACATTGACACAGTCATGAGGGTCCTCTCTGTGATGTCACTTTCTTTTTTTCCCCTTTTTTTTTTGGTTGCACCACATGATTTTGCACTCAAAATTTCAAGAATACAACAGTTCAAGAATGCCTTCTAATAAAATGTTAAAATAAATTAATAAATGAAAATTGATATGAAACTATCGACAAATCTTTTCTTTTGTGACATACTTATTATTGAAAAAAGTACACTCTTAAAAATGGGTTCTTTTAATTATTTCAAATAAATAATAATTAACTACATACATTTTTCTGGTCACACTTAGAGTCAAATTCTCACTATTAACTAACTATTAACTATGAATTTTGCCTCAATAAACTCCTAATTACTGCTTATTAATACTTAGTAAAGTAGTTGTTAAATTTAAGAATTGGGTAGGATTAAAGATTTAGAAGGTCTTGCAGAATAAGACATTAGTATGTGTTTTTTTTTTTTTAAGTAATAATAAACAGCCAATATCCCAGTAATATTCATACTAATTACCAACTAGTTAATAGTGAGAATTGGACACTAAAGTGTTACCAGTATTCTTATTAACTCACAAAATTATTTAAAGTGAGAAGGATACATAAAAGCATGCATTTTAAGGATAGACTTTAATTTTTTTATGTTAAATCCACTATTGTATAGTATATAAATGTTCTACAGTCTATACAGTATTAAGTTCAATTACATAAGAAGTAACTGTAATTAAATTACAGAAAAAATGAGTAATTCCTTACTTTACTTTTTCAAGGGAAATGCAATTAAATTACAGTGACTAATTATTTAGTAACTAATTACACCCAACACTGACTATAAAGAGCCGTTTGTGGAATGGAAAGATTCTCTGGATGTTAAAGGTCCTTCATGGAACCATTAATGCCAAAAAAGAAAAAGGTAACACTTTATTATAGGGACCAATTCTGAATATTAACTAGTTGCTTATTAGCATGCCTATTATTAACATTGTCTGTTTATTAGTAGCCTACTTATATTGCATATATTCTGCATGACCATATTCTACAACCCTGATCCTACCAATACCTAAATTTAACAACTACCTTACTATTAATATGCAGCAAATTAGGAGTTTATTGAGGCAAAAGTCATAGTTAATGGTTTGTTAATAGCGAGAACTGGACCTTAAAATAAAGTGTAACCAAACATTATTTTTAAGAGTGTAGGATGGGAAATTGGTTTCAACTGTAGATTGGAATTTGATGTGTGGGTGTTGCACTTAGAAAATGAATGCAAGCTTGGAGTTGATTGTGGAGGGGCGGGATTTAAACAAACTAAATGATTGGAGCTAAATGGCTTCACCAAAAGATTGAGTTTTGACATTTTGATTAAACATTAAAAAAGACATATAGATGAATCATTCACTATAAGATGAATAACATGCATTTACAAAATAGATGGTTGAAGAGTGGATTTTCATTTCATGCCAATTTTAAAAGAATGTTTATTATAGAAGAGGTTTATACAAGTCATCATTTGTATGAATGCTTTTTTTAAATGCATTTTTAATAAATCATAAAACATCACATCAGTGACCCCAATTCTCTCAGGACGCTTGGAAAGTGTGGCTTTTTGGACTTGAGAGCAGACAAGGAAGCTAACGAGCTCAGTCTTTCGGATAACACAAGTGGCCTCCTTGTAAAAAGCCAATAATCCTTACAGTTCTGGTTGAGTAGCTTAAGACCCCCCTTGATCTTTGGGAGGATGGGAGTCAAACATTCCAATCCCAGTGATCCCCTTCGGCGATCCCTCTTGGTGTAAAAGACAAATTTGGCCCAGATCCTTTTCCCCGGGAGTTTTATTTGCGTTAAAAAGAGGTTATGAAAATAACTTTCTGTCTTGCCTTTGTTGAAGTTGAGGGGGCTGGGCTTGAGGAAGCTGGGGGGAGTCTAAATCTGGAGTAGAAGGTTTGAGTGAGTCTTTTTGACAAGAAGCTGGCGATTCTTCTCATCTGCTTCTTCATTTGTTTCGGCAGATCTCAACAATTTTGTCTGTTCCTATGTGCAGTCTATAAGGGGAGCGTCAGGAATGGAGGGGGCTACCTGTTAACAGTTGTGCTTTTATTCCAGGCACCCCAGGGAGGCAGCAGGCACGGTCCGCTGCTGCTTAAAGACTTGGCCGTGGAGCCAGAGAAACATCTGGTCCTTTGAGTCGTGCAGATGCTACTTGGAACCATCTCCATCTCAACGAACCGTCTGAAAGAATACGGCACATGTAATAATGAGCTCTTTCTTTTCAAATGGTCTCATCATCAGAGCATTTGGATCGAGATGAGGCAGTTCCAACAGGAATATAATCTGGAACGAATTGAGCAAATTGTAACTCTGGCTGGCAAATCTCAAGTTCCCAGTCTCTTTTCATGTAAACTAGCTGAAATACTGCGAAAGGCCAAAGTTCTCAGCATATACATGGCAAAAATCCAATATATGTTCAGTGACAAATTGAAGGGCCATTATCAGCCATTGTTTTTCCTGATCTGAAGGCCATATTGAAACTGAATGAATTCCCATGCTAGCCTGAGCTAATCTATGTTGGTTAAAGCTGACAGGGTTTGTCTGGTAAACGTGGCCAAGAGTCTATCTATCTATCTATCTATCTATCTATCTATCTATCTATCTATCTATCTATCTATCTATCTATCTATCTATCTATCTATCTATCTATCTATCTATCTATCTATCTATCTATCATCTGTCTATCTATCTATCTATCTATCTGTCTGTCCGTCCGTCCGTCCATCCATCCATCCATCCATCGTTCTATCTAGCGTTCTATCTATCATTCTATCTATGGTCTGTCTGTCTTTACATTTGTTTGTCTATCTATCTATCTATCTATCTATCTATCTATCTATCTATCTATCTATCTATCTATCTATCTACCTACCTATCGTCTGTCTGTCTTTCCATTTGTTTGTCCATCTGTCTGTCTGTCTGTCTGTCTGTCGATTGATTGATTGATTGATTGATTGTTCAGTCTGTTCATCCATCCATCCGTCTGTTTGGCTTATTAAATTATTATTAAATTACAGTCATGTGAAGTTCCTTGAATTTTAGTTCATTTTAATTATCTTACATTCAAACTATTTGCTACCTCAATTTAAATTCCGTTGAAGTTCAGGAACTGGATTAATTGATTTATTTATTTGTTTTCCAGCAGTGCTAATATTTCATTACACTTCAGTAGATGCTTTACCAGTGTCTGATTCCTTTTCATTTCCGGGCTCTTTAGAGTGTGAAATTGATTAATTTTTCTCAATTTTTTTGACGTCACAGCTCAGGATATAGTGGTTAGTGAAGGGTTTGGGACTCTGCTCATTCCTGTGGTGCTATCAGTTAATTTAAATCTAATCAAAGAGGAGTATTTTATGATTGATCTGGCTGATGGACATGATGGTACTAACAACTTACAAAAGGTCATATTTTGCCAAAACATATACCGATCTCTCAGTTGCACAGCCTTACTCATTGAGGTCATCTGCTAGCCATCAACAAATTCACGCAAAACCACAACTTTGCCAAGAGCGTTTTTATGTTGCAGTATTTTATGACCATGTGACTCTTTTCATAAGCCTTTGTACTTGAATAATCAAACTATAAACAGTTGTTTTTTTAGGCAACATGATGAAACACGATCACACACACACACCAAGAAGGTATAACCTGATGTTCATGGACCTGTTCTAGTGCTTTTTGAAAAACTGCTGTGACACGCACAAGATCTTGCGGGTGTTTCTTAAAAGGGAGACGCAGTTCCATGTGGCCCTGGAGAGCCATGAAGCCGGAACTGCACCATTCTTGGTCCAGTCCAGACAGAAGGGCCTGTCTGGAATGCAATGTGTTGGCCATCTGCAGACGGATGTTCACAGCCGCTCTCCAAAGACCAAACACTCGCCTGAGAAAGTCCACATCAGAGCATCGGATGGTGGCAGCTGCCCAATTTTGTCATCTTCTTGCCGTTCATCTAAGAGCGTAAAATGTGGAAACTCATTCTTTGGTTGATTTATTGATTTAGCAATCAGTCCGAACCATCTACTCACATTAAAACTAGGTCACTCCGAAAGCCGAGGACACAACAGCGACGGTTTTGTCCGCGAATAAGGTGGTTTCTCTAAGAAATATGCAACTTTTATCAACACCGAGTTCATCAGGACACGCTCGGGTGACGGAACGAGGATGGAAGAAGATGAAAGACTTGCGCTTTCTCTCTGATCCTTTGGTTCGCTCTTATTGTCTCCTCAGCGTTCTCCTGAGATGAGGGTTATGGACTACAGAGAGGTTGAATTTGGCTGCACTCCAGCCACATCTGCTCTACTGCTGTTGCACTTCTCTCTCTTGTATTTTTACACTTACCGCTGCTTTTTTGCAGCGTGCGCACACACTTTTTCAGGCTTTAGCAAGACACTAATGACACGTTGCCTATGGATTAGAATTGAACCATGGCGTTCCTTCATTTCCTGATTCAGTTAGGTAGATGGCAGGATAAAAATGGTTCACTTAATAAGTTTGGGAATGCCTTATGGATGTAGTTTTATTTTATTCTTTTTCACGTCTTATATTTCTGTTTTTGAAGCTGTAGGCCACAAATACTTTCCATTATTTTTTTAACACTAACATGTCACTTTTTAAAAACAACATTTTTATACATTTCAGAACAGCAACCACTTTTCCTGTCTTCTCTCTAATGTTGATATCAATTAACCCAATTATGGCCTCATTTCACCCAGAGATGTGATTTAAAATAAACTGGCCACATCTCACAGGAAGTTAAATGTATGGCAACAAAACAAAAATAATTACTAATTTCGGTAAACTAATTTTGATTTTTTTGACAAATAACAAATTAATTGTTCCATTTTTCGTGATATGTAGAATGAATTTTGACGCTCATCATGTTTGCTCCCTCAAATTCCTGAAAATTTAAAATTATATATTTTGTTTAAGTTTATTAAATATCCAAATACAAACATGTTCACTAAATAAATAAATATTTTTGTTTCAATTTTTCTTTTTTTTCCAGATATCTTTATGACAAAATGGACATTAAATTTAGAATTTCAAATGTCAACATGTTTGCTCCTTCAAATCTTTATTAAATATCCAAATAAAAATTACTTTACAAAATAAATGCTAAAATATACAACAACAACATCAATAATGATGATGATGATGATAATACTAATAATTTAAACGTTTTTCTTTTTTTTTTCTTTTTTCCGATAACTATGAAAATATTGACATTACATATCTCCATGTTTGCTACCTTAAATAAATAAAATATGTGTTGAATAAAATAAATAAAGCCCTCCAAGTCCGTCTGAGATTTTTCTTTTCGATAAGCATTTTCATCAGGGTCCTATCAAAATAACTTTATATACCAACCAACATATAAAGATACACCTTAATTAAGGTATAAATACCTATGCAGAATTCAGCAGCTCCATGTGAATGTTTATATGCCAGGAAGAGAGGATGAATAACAAGGACACGCTGAACAGAGGGAGGTGTGTGTATGTCTGTCTGGAAGGGAGCTATAGCTGGGAAAAGGAGAGTAAAAACAAGGCCCTGTCAATTAGTTGCATCTAATCAGTGACTGTTTAATAAGACACAGCTCTCTCTCTCCAGCACTGCACTGCGCTTGAACCTGTCCTGGATGCCAACAGCAGACAATTATAAACCTCGTGAGGCGCTCACCGCACAGAGAGGGGGGACGGACAGAGTCGCGCACTGAACTCCTGACCCTCTTCACACACCAAGCGTCTGTTGTGGACTCCGGGAGGTGCAAGATGGGTCACAGCAAGCTGTGAAGGGGAGACCGGAGCTGGGGGAGATTGGGGCATAGAGAGGGGGTGGATGGAGGGGAACAGTAGCTACTGTGTAGAGAAATTACCCTGCTACTGTGCCGCCATCAAAGCCACAGCTGAGATGGAGTGTATATATGCCATATCATCTGCAAACAAGTTGGTGATTGGATTGTTTACCTTCTGCAATGCTTATTTGCAGTACTTTAGGTTCATCTTACTAAAGTAATTCACCCAAAAGGGGCATTACTGATGTGTTTTATTTTGCAGAAAAAAAGTGTGAACCACAGTCCTTATTTTAAGCATTTAAAGGGACAGTTCACCCAAAAACTCTGTCATTAATTACCCTCATGTCGTTCCAAACCCATAAAGGCCCATTCACACTGAGCGCGATGCGAAAAAGCGACACGAATCACCAATGAATGTGGCTTTCACACTGAGCGCGAAACGATTGATCGCCTTCTGCTAATTCACACTAGGTGGCGCCGACCAGCAATGCATTTTTCCTCAGATATGTATCTCGAATATGGATTTAACATTGTCCACTGCTCAATATACAGCATTGAATTACTTAAAACCCACTTTAAACCATCATCGAGTGCTTGTAGTAACTTCCGATCGTGATCTATAGTTGACTTTGATTCTATAATAGACAGACATGCACTCTTTGTAATAACGCTACACTGCTTAAAATTTGTCTTAAACATCCTTTACTGTTATAAAAGTACCATGAGTGTAGAAAAAATGTTTTCTACACTCGATTTTTTTTAATACAGACGATCTAGAGAGTGAACGCGCTCTGACTCTGAAAGTCATCTACTTTGAAGTTTTTAACGCTCGTGCTCAATACAGTCTTCTGAGGTTTTAGAGCCAACGTGTCAACCTTTTGGGTAACAGCAGTTGCTCTGGCCATGTGATGTAATGCTCAAATCTTATTGGACGGGCCGTGTTTTCGCTTTGCGAAACTAAAAAGATTGACCCAGAAGAGAAGAAATCGTTGAATAAAGTTGTTATGCTGGTTTTCTTTGCGCACAAAAAGTATTATCATAGCTTCATAACATTACGGTTGTAACCACTTATATCACATAGACTATTTTAACAATGTCCTTCTGCCTTTCCAGGCCTTGAACCTGTCAGTTGCGTTGCTGTCTATGGAGGGTCAGAGGATCTGTCATCAAAAATATCTCAAATTGTTTTCCGAAGATGGTTTTGAACAACATGAAGGTGAGTAATTAATGACATAATTTTCATTTTTGGTTGAACTAACCCTTTAAAACCAACCCATTCAAAAAATCCATTGACTTCAGGACGATGGAACTGGAAATACTAAAATGCTCATTTCTGGAGCCCTTGGAATCGTCCTAATCTATCCCCCGTTACAGCGCCCCTGCTGCATGCATGTAGTGTTTCTTTACACAGTATTATCGCCAACTACTGGCCTGGCATGAATAATACAATGTTTGTAGTTGTTTTTGTGTGTCTGTGTGAATGGGGTTCATTGTGACAACAAATACGTACGCCAAAAACTTTCAAAAACGCAATGGAAAATCTTTTCTGTTTTTAGTACATCATTGTTGTGTAAAATGTAGCCTGAGACATTTTACAAAGTGTCTTGATTTTTGGGTGAACTATCCATTTAAGAAGTGAATTCTGCATGGAAGGGCTTTTTAATGTTTTGTTAGTCTCATCAATAGGGGGCGATCTTAAAATGTTTGATAAAAAAGTGAATATTAAGTGGAAATATCAAGCATTAAAAGGTCAGTAAGCTCTTTATGTTAACACGTAAGTCTTGTAGCTAAAATTTTGCAATGCCTTTCTCCCTCAATTATTTTTAGGTGGTAATCGACAACATGTTAGGGCTTAACTTAAGCCTATAAGCCTATATATTGTCTGTTCTACTGTTTTCTTTTTTTATGTGAAGAGTTTACTCTCACACGAAGTTCACATAATTATCTCGCAAATCATCATAAATCAGTTAACAGCTGCTCTTTGTACAAGTCCAAAGCCAATGACAGTGGATGCAGTTCAGTCTAAACAATTTCAGGGTCATCTTTAGGAAAACAACAGGTTGCCCATGAAAGGTTCGAGTGTGTGTGTGTGTGTGTGGGACACAGTGCCTTCATGCATAAATGTATGAATACATGCGGTCAAAAGTCACGGAACAAGATGTGAATAAGATACCAAATTGGTAGATCCTGTGCAATTGCTTTTTACGCTGTCGTTTGCATACACTTTGAAATTCGTCTTCTGGGGGAATCGCTCCCAGATGTTGGATATTTTCTTTAATCATTTCCATTGGTCCGCTCTCGCGCTGTGTGAGGTGACACGCCGTCTTCAACCGACCATCTCTATGTTTGCCTCTAAGTCATATGTGAACATTAAGCTATATAATTATTAGTTATACAATATTTAGAATACTTTGATACATTAGTTATGTTTAAAGTGAATGAAAGTAAATAACTCACTCATGATTGATGGCGACCGTTGGTGACATTATGATGGTCGTGTTTAGTGATCTTTTTATACTGTATTGGGTATATATATATATATATATATATATATATTTGTTTTTTTCTATATAACCTGGACCTATTCTTGACAATCTTCATGAGCTCTTTTTCCTCTTCCTTCTCTGTTTGACCTTCACATCACCCCTTATACTGTCTCACGAGTCACTGCACCAAACAACACTTGCCGACCCACCCCTCTCTAAGTTTGTAGCTTTGTCTTTCTCTCAGACTCTTTCCATCTTCTCCTCACCTTCCTGAAGAGGTCAGCTAGGCCCCAGACAAGCAGACACAGCGCTTCACACGACACACATTTGGGAAATTCCAGCCTGGCACAAAAACAGATGCAAGAGGAGGGGAAAATGCACATTTTGTCTCTTTGAATCCAGCACTGAAGATCTACTTGTCCCTGTCACATGTTAAAAAGACTTATTTCTATTAGTTTTAAAAATATATAGGTTGTATTTACTTTGTTGAGATGGTTTACATTCATTCATTTAAATTAAATTTTAACAGCAGGTGAGTATCTAATTGGAGAGTCCTACAGTTTTTGGTGTTCAACAATATATATTCACCTGATGAAGTTTAACCTAAAGAAACTGTCTTACCATTTTTGTCATGCTCACCACAATTACAGACTCTGCAGTCATCAGCAAAATGTCATGCGTTTAGACTCAAGACTAGACAAGGTTAATTTGAGGTCACATTTTCCTTTTATACTGTGATCTTCACTGATGATCAACTGATCCCACATTGACTCTGAAGGATGTCGAGACTGGAGATGTGGGCATGCTCAAGGGTTTAACCCCATTTGCCCTCTCTTTTATTTAGCCTGATGATTTATGAGACCAGGGAAAGAAGAGAAACAGCCATGTCACTGCTGTACGATCGACAAAATGACCTAAACCAGTTTGGTGACGCCCACTGAAGCCTCCAGTATGTGCTACTGAGCATGAGTTGCTGCTTTATGTATTTGCAATCATTGATGTGTGGTTGCCAGGGTGCTCAATGTTACTTTGTTAGTAACGTCATGTAGTCATCTTTCAACAAATGTGATATTCTTAGATTTTAGTCAGTTTTGCTCGGCGCAAAATAGAATCTAGTTTTAGTCACCAATGCAAAACATGTGATATGCAATCATTTGTTATGTTTCAATATTTAACAAAAACAAACTGAAAACTGTCCTTCAGAACAGTTTTGTAATACAATATTGTAAAAATTGTCATGCTGTACATGGTATTTACAATGTGACTTTCACATTCTGACTAGCATGTGATGTAAATTGTAATATCAGCCTAATTTTTTGTTGCATAAATATGTTATTAATCTCGTATAGGATGTGTGTGATATAGCTAATTAACTTTCAGACAAAGAGCATCAGTTAAATGGAGTTCATTCACTCTTCTGCTTCAGATCCAAGTGGATCAGTCACAGACATTATTGACTATGACTGGATTATTTGAAACAAAAATTTTCTTTCAAAACTGTTTGTATATGCCATTTACATACAGTAAAACAGTTTTTAGATTTTAGTTGCATCTTTTGCTGCATCTTGGCGTGACATGGCATTACAAAAAACTTTGCGCTTAAAGGAACACTCCACTTTTTTTGGAAATTGGCTCATTCTCCAACTCCCCCAGAGTTAATAAGTTGAGTTTTACCATTTTTGAATCCATTCAGCTGATCTCCGGATCTGGCGATAGCACTTTTAGCATAGCTTAGCATAGATCATTGAATCCGATTAGACCAGTAGTATTGCGTTCAAAAATGACCAAAGAGTTTTGATAGTTTTCCTATTTAAAACTTGACTCCGGTGTACTAAGACCGGAAAATGAAAAGTTGCGATTTTCTAGGCCGATATGATTAGGAACTATACTCCCAGTCCAGCGTAATAATCAAGGAACTTTGCTGCGGCAGCAGGCGCAGTGCCTGAAAGTAGCCCCCAGCTATATTATAACTAGGTACCTAGCTGGGGACTACTTTCAGGCGCTGCGTAATATCACTGCGCCTGCTGCGGCCATGTTATGGCAGCAAAGTTCCTTGATTGTTATGCCGGAATGAGAGTATAGTTTCTAGCCAAATCGGACTAGAAAATCGCAACTTTTCATTTTCCGCCGGTCTTAGTACACGATATAACTACAGAAGAGTCAAGTTTTAAATAGGAAAACTATCGAAACTCTTTGGTCATTTTTGAACGTGATGCTACTGGTCTAATTGGATTCAATGATCTATGCTAAGCTATGCTAAAAGTGCTATCGCCAGACCCGGAGATCAGCTGAATGGATTCAAAAACGGTAAAACTCAACTTTTTAACTCTGGGGGAGTTGGAGAATGAGCCTATTTAAAAAAAAGTGGAGTGTTCCTTTAACTTAAACTTAAGTTAAAAGTTTAACGTAAAGATCATAGGCCTACACATTTGTTTAATTCCACTGCCCTTTTTCTCGCAAAAAAGCCGTTTTTCATCTTCCACTTTCATAGCTCAAAAACTGTATAGTCGGGTGGATTCTGATTGGCTGTCATTTTTTTATCATTCAACATCTAGAAAAACATTTTGGAAGCGATTTCAAGGATATCATTAGCATTACTTGTCATTATCATTATGGTTGTGGTGTAGACTCTGTTATTCTCTTTATTAAAGTGATATAATTATCGTTATCATCCTTGGTGTGAGCAGGACTTTACAGTGGACAGTTAGTCAGTTCACCCCCTTAGTGATTGGGTTGTGTTCAAAATGCTTACCAAACACCACTAACTAAAGGAAGCCTCAGTTGTTTGTCTGATTATTATTATTTTTTTTTAGATTGCTGTCCTTTAACCAATCAGCCCACCACAATGGCAACCCCTACCCTGCCCCTTTCCTCTGCTCCAAACGAAATTCTTTGGAAAGTCATCTTATATCACCCTTTGAACGTGCATTGAACTGTAAAACCGCCCCATTGGAAACAAAATAAAGGGATTGAGGATGGGGGGGAGAGAGAGGGAGGGGGGAGGGGGGAGAAGGAGGAGAATTATAATTCTTTGCAGGCCTTCGGTATTAACCCAAACACCATCGCTGTCAGCGGCTCCGGGAGGGAAGCGCAAGGGCCAAACATTCAGTGTTAATTGGCACTTTGTAAGCTCCGAGCCTTCCCTTTGTGAAAGGTGGAGGGGATAGAAGATGGGGGGGAAAGAGAGAGAGAGAGAGAGAGAGAAAGCCAGTTCTTGTTCTTGCTGGGCCTTGTTGAGGGTATTTACGGTTCACTTCTTATCCTTTGTTAATTGGTCTTTCTCTCCTTTATGGAGAAAAAGAGACAGGGAGAGAAAGAAGAATTCATCTAACCCCCACCCCGCCACCCATGTGCCCCCCAAAACAGGAGGGAAAGAGAAGGGCTAGGGTACAAAAAGATGCATAATTCTGCATGGGACTTCATTAAGCTCGGATACAAGGAGAAAACATGTCCAAATAATTCCTGCAAACACATTCAGACTCACGGCAGATGCCCCCTAATTATTTCATCAATAAATCACCACAAATACAAGCCAAGCCAACAGACAACCGCACAAATGATTCCTGTAGCAAACAGGGAAAAAACAACAAATAAGCCCAAATATCCTTTTGTTGTTCGCCACATGCAATGAAGTACAATCACCACCTGGAAACTCACCCTAAAATCTGTGGTTAAAGGTATAGTAAGACAGCGAGTTGATAGAACCATTCAGGGGTGCGCTTCCCAAAAGCATCATTAGCCAACTATGGTCACAAGTTCTGTCGTTACCAACATGGTTCAACGATTCAGTGTTTCTCGAAACCATAGTTCAAACAAACATTCCCAAACAGCATTGCAACTTACGTGATTGTAATACAGCTCTCGACCTGTGGTTAGAAGCATAGTTTCTTGTTAGTAAGACATATGGGCTTAAATAAATATGCTCTTGAGCACAATAAGCAAGCTAACATGCAATCCAATCTATATATTCCACTCTGTCTAAATATAAATGCATTTTAATCTATGTATTTTTGTACCTCCTCAATAAGCAAAGACTTTTGCGTGTGCATACATACCTAAGGAACCCTGGATTATGACGTAAGAGGGAACCCACGATGAATCAAACATCAAATAAAGCAAAATTACAGGGAACAAAAAAATAGTAAATTAGTCATCAGATGCCATGTTCAATACAGCAGCATCTTAGAGATCTCTACTCAGTTACATAGCATTAGTTATTACCAAAGACTACTGTAGAATACCCAAGACCTGTCACTCGTATAGTTTTGAACGGGAAAAATGCAACGCTCAATATGGCCGCTCAATCGCAGGAAGCCCCACCTTCTGAATGAAAGAGCCAATTGCTAATCAGTAAAATCAGTGCGTCACTGCAGCTGCCATTAGAAGTCCCAGTTGCTATAGAAACAGTTAGCACTCTGAGACGTGCGCTCAGGACTGCGCATGCGCACTGGCTGATCTAGACTGAGAAATAAGCTTTTTATAAGGCTATTTGAGCAAAACAAACAACATTAATAATACAGCTGTTGTCAGATTTCTTTGGTGATTTCAAATATGAAATTTAATTGTAAGCTTAGAGAACAATTTTGGAAAATTTGATGTTTCCCCATTCAAAGAGATAGGAGCTGCACTTGCATGCCCGAGAGGCGTTTCAAAGATGGCCGCTGAGTAACATGACTTGTCTTAAAGAGACTTTGTTATTACTCCACAACATGTGTGTGACGTCGCATCTCCTTCGCTTAATTCACATTAATTCAACAATAAATGTGAATTAAGCGAAGGAGATGCGACCGTGTTTGGGAAACAGTCATGACTAATAGGTAGTTTGTTTAAACAACAATGCATCATAATACGGTGGTTAATCAGCGAGTTACATCGTTGTATGGGAAACGCACCCCAGCAGGGTTTCCAGGTTTTCACAACAAAACCCGCCCAATTGCTACTCAAAACTAGCCCAATCACATTTCGAGGGGGGTTCCCTGTTAAAAGTTGCTTTCCGGGATGTAAAATATATATGGTGGGGTTCCCTGGGAAAATTCGCATTTCAGGGGCTAAATATCAGAGCAGAAGGGCTTATTGAAAAACGCAAATTCATTCTCTGCCAGCAGGTGGTGCTTTTCGGTAGAAATATAGCCGTGTCCCCGGTAACCACAGTAAACAAATGAGTGCAGTACCTGACTTTTAAACTTGCGGCGCTCATATTTAATCAATTAAACCATAGCCTTTTGAAGTGTAAGCTATCTCAGTTTACATATGTGTGTGTGTGTGTGTGTGTGTGTGTGTGTGTGTGTGTGTGTATATATATATATATATATATTTTTTTTTTTTTTTTTTTTTTTTTTATTATTATTTTTTTTTTCCCCACCGGAGCACCACCTGAAGGCCCCGATATACTTCAAACGAAATCGAAGAACGAACTGATATGACGTAATTTCGAACAAAATCAGGTCGAAACTAAGTTCATTTTGAGTTCATTTCGGCAGTTCGAAACAGCTCACCAAAGTGAACTTTCTGGGGAAGTTCGTATTGGCTCCTAAACACCTTTGAGCTACCATTGGTCCGTGGCAATTAGGCAATCGATGGGTGTGTTCTGGAACTCCATCTTCTTTGACGTTTGATTTATTTTTTTTCCCCCGATTCGTTTCTCATTCAACGGAGGTCAGGCAGGAGAACAACATCTCCAAGTCACTAGCAACATAAATTCACTGTGTCGAATAGCTGAGCTGTCACAAATATATCCACACCTGTACAATCACTCGCGGAGAGACTTCAGAGATTCAGAGAAAGCATTTAATTCCTAGAAAGAAATTGCAACAAAGCTTGGTGTGGATGCCCCACAGTTATGCAAAAAGTGATGTAGAGAAACATCAGATGCAAGTTTTCCAAAAGCCATGGAAAGAATAAAAATATAAGGTAGCAAGTACCAAATACATGTGTTTCAAATAAATGTTACACCATACTGCTGATGCTGGTGTTCTTTCAATAAGCAAATTTAAATGCATTCAATAAATGAAATGCCAAAAGAACATAAAATAGTAAACCTTTGTTTTTATCAAATCATGACACCACATAAAATATAAAAACGTGTAATAATTTATATACGTGTAATAGTTTAATAAAAGACCTAGATACACAATCATTGCATCGTTGTTGTGTTTAGCGCGAGCGTCGCGATCACCGACCGTAAAAAACAGTCGCCACACATGTTTACATTAATCTACGCCCCGCCTCCAGCAGCGCGGGGGTGTTGGAATGTTTGAAAACAGTATACCCTCTCTCAGACTTTTCGAACTTCGTTTTGCCCCCAAACGAAGAACGAAAACAAACTTCGTTTGAAGTATATCGGGGCCTTGAGTCTTCTCCTCCCATTTCTACCAGTGATCCTTTCCTTCCCGCGGTACTACCTGCGCAGATATCAACTGGGTTGTAGCCTACTCTGTAGGTTTCCAAGTTGAGGGGACAAATGGGTTGAAATTTATATGATGTATCGATTGTGTGAAAAGGATGCATTTCATACAAGATCTGGCAACTGGACAACCTTGGAATACGTTGACATTATTCATATGAGGTTTGGGCCATACAAATTACAGTGGTTTTACCGGAGACGAATGTAGTAAACAGCTAAAATACTCTTAGTGGGATTTTTTTATAGAAAGATTAAAAATACGGGATTAATACGGGAAAATATGGGGTAATAGTGGAATGGAATGGTAAAATGCGAGAGAATCCCGGGAAAAACGGGAGGGTTGACAGGTATGAATAACATAAATAAACATTCAAAGAATGTGTTTCATGAACTGGATCAACTGATTCTTTGAAAAGATTCGACTCATTAGAACGATTCTTTTACAAATCATTAATTCATGCATCTGTCCAGATAGATAGATAGATAGATACAGTGGTGTAGTCTAGTTTTTTGTAGTGAGCATACTGTGATTTTTCCCTCCCTCACCCGTCCCAAAGCGACACCCCATAAGAATCACTCACTAATGTGTACAATATGCATCTACATGTAACTGACAGCATTCTGAAAGACTGCTTATGCGATATCAACGTCAATTTATTATAAGCAACACAAGACAGCCACACTGTAAAAAGTGATAAGTTGACTTAAACCCGTTGCCTTAAAATGATTAATTAAATAATAATTAAAAAAAAAAAAAATGCTAAGTGAACTTGACAATTCACTTAACTTATTTTTTAAAAATTATTATTTACTTAAAAACTTTAAGGCAACGGGTTTCCTCAATTTTTTTTAAGTTAAGTCAACATCACTTTTTACAGTGCAATGACATTTACAGCTGGGGAGACTGGACTGATTTTCTACTGTGTTAATCACCTAACTCAGCCAGTTAAGAGCTATATTTTTTCCTGAATATGGTCCCTGGAGCACGGGTTTTATCAGCTGGCAAATTTCAATGCACATTTAAGAGTACCTGTTTTTAAAGTCCCTAGCCTGACTTTCAATCCACAAGGCTGACCAGGAGTTCTCATCTCTCTCATCATCTGAAACGAGATATAAACATTGTATTCAGTTGAACTGCTGTACACAGACACACACATATCTGTGTTATCTCTCCCCTTCTCTTGCATTCTTGATCCGCACTCTAATGTTACTGAAGTTATTAACTAGTTATGTTGGCCTAGACATACTGTTGACTGTGTGAAAGATGCTTGGGACAGTTGACTGATCTGTCACTGCTCCCCGGGTCGTATCTGTGGTTTGCGGGGCCCCGGTGCAGGTTGCAACTGTGGGCCCTGTTTGAAATAGTTTAATTTATGTTTGTTCTATATATTAATTTGTGCTATTACACAATGTTATGTTTTTCAAGTTTGTAGGTGCAGGTACAGAAGCCGAATAATCAAATATAAAATAGCATTGCATAGTATTCTCTGTATAAAATAAATATATACACATTAATTCTTGTTAAACTACAAAGTAGTTCAGTAAAGAGCTGTGAGTAATTTTCTCTGATTTAATTTCTTGGATTAACATTAAGGACACGGACACCAGCTAGTAAATTAGGCACGATCACTTTAAGAGAAAATACATCCAATATAATAGCCTACACATCCGATTTTTTTCTCAACTGTTTACGTTCACTTAAGTTTACGTTTGCTTTCTATGTGCGCACCATTTGAGTTTTTCCGTGTCCAGTGTTTTAATGCTTATAAACTCTTTTGAATGTTTAAATGGGCAAGGCATAAAAGTGCCTGCAAATGCCTGCATTTTTAGGATGGCCTCAGCCAGTCAGTTGAAATGAAAGAGTTGCGCAATAGCACTGGTCATCAACAGAAACACAGCGTGATTTTCAAAAAGTCAGTGCTTCGATCGCAGCTACCGGGCACTACTTTCAGGCGCTGCGTAATATCACTACGCCTGCTGCGGCCATGTTACGGCAGCAAAGTTCCTTGATTATTACGCCGGAATGAGAGTAGTTCCTAATCATATCAGCCTAGAAAATCGCAACTTTTCATTTTCCGCCGATCTTAGTACACGATATAACTACAGAAGAGTCAAGTTTTAAATAGGACAAATATCAAAACTCTGTGATCGTTTTTGAACACGATGCTACTGGTCTAATTGGATTCAATGATCTATGCTAAGCTATGCTAAAAGTGCTCTCGCCAGACCCGGAGATCGGCTGAATGGATTCAAAAACAGTAAAACTCAACTTATTAACTCTGTGGGAGTTGGAGAATGAGCCTATTTCCAAAAAAAGTGGAGTGTTCCTTTAATGAACGTGTGAAAGTTCTGTCACAAAGATGTTGTTACGTATCCTTGCGTTCTTTTAAGTGGGTATATGGAAATCCTTGACATTTGCTAGTGGGTATACACCGCATACCTGTGTATCACATAGACTACACCTCTGGATAGATAGATAGATAGATAGTTGACCTCTATAATGAATCAATTTAGTTTGTGAACACAACATTCAGACTGTTTTGGTGAACTAGAGCAACTGAATTACTGAAAAGATTTGACCCATAAGAACAGTTCTTTCATAAATCGGATAATCTGTCCAGATAGATAGATAGATCATATTACTTTAACTGTAATTACTAGTGCAAAAATAAAGAGCCACAGTCATACAAACTAACACACCCCTAGTGCGTGTTTGAGTCTGGGTGAAGTGTCCTAATTAGAAGGAGAGAGGTAAAGAGCTGCAGCTTTGGCCTGCTTCACAGCTCTTGTGGCCTCTTCCTCCCCTCTGCTGAGTGTGTAAACAATAACAGTGGCCGCTCTGAAAGGACACAGGTGTCAACCATTGTGTGCTTTTTGAAAAGCATGGAGAGAGGGAGGTTAGGAGGCTAGAGGGTGGGCTAACACACGCTTTTCATCTAACTGCAAACACCCCCTCCAGCATCTCACCGCTTGACTAGTACTGTCTCACAGGGAACAGGAAATCGGGGTCCAGAACAACAGTGGTCCTGTTTTTCTGCTAATTGGGAACATTGGGGGTCTTTTTAAAAACTGGATTTTGGAGGTTAAATTTTAAGATAGCCATTAAATTTGGCTTAGATACATTTAAAGTGTTTCTTTTTTTCTTAAGATTTTTAAATGTTTGGATAACATGGAAATATATTTTAGTGGAACAAATCTGACTGGATCAATGCCAGACGGCATGTTAAATCAAGAATGAATAATTCAAACTGTTTGTGAACTGAATCAACTGGTTTATTGAATAAATCATGAATCATTCATAACTTCCTGATAGATAGATATATAGATAGACAGACATTGAATCATTCAGACTGATTTCCTGAACTGGATCAACTGATGAATTAAAAAAAGATCTGACTCATAAGAACAATTTTTTTTTTCACAAATCAATCAGATAGATAGACAGACAGACAGACAGACAGACAGACAGACAGACAATAAGTTAATAAATCATTCAGCCTGTTTTCATTAAATGATTCATTGAAAAGATCTGACTCTTAATACCAATTCTTTCACAAATCTGTCATTGCTTCTGATAGATAGATAGATAGATAGATAGATAGATAGATAGATAGATAGATAGATAGATAGATAGATGATAGATAGATAGATATTTCAGTTCATGTCCATGGTGATGCTGGAGAGGGTGGGGGATTTATTGCTCAGCATTAGGAGCTCTAATCTGTTGCAGGTGTTACTGGCTGCTATCCCAGCCAGCCGGCCCGTTTCTTCCCCCCGGAGGCCCCATCATGAGTGTGTATGCGGGCATGTGTGGGTGTGTGTCTGAGAGCGAAGGGGAAAGTGTGAGTAAAAAGAGATAGCGTATGTGTAATGGGTAAGGCAGTGTACATTAAGTAGGAGGAGGTTCTGGCTTTGATTTTCCTCTTAAACCCAGTCAAGTATATGAGAATTGATTCAGCCTGGCTTAATTTCAGTTCATCTAGCTCTTCTGTGAATTTGATATATTATGACCCACCCATGCTAATTGCAGGAAATTAATGTGGAGCATCTCTCTAATGGAGGACTCACTCAGAAGAGAAAAGTCTTAATCTTGGCGGTCATACAATCAAACCACCTACTGGACGAACTTTTGAGACGGTGAAAGGGGAACACGTGCAAGTACAAGAGTTTGTTGTCGCTATTATCAAGAGACTGCTGCCCTCTTCTGGACATATTGTGATACGGCCAAATGTACCCCGTTTGGTGCAAATACCATACAGCAGTATTCTTTAGAGGTTTAAAGTAATTCAATGTTGTGATTATACATTCAAAAGTGTGATAGTAGTCTGCAAATCACCACAGATTGTGTGTTCGCGGCAGGCTGATTTGCATAATTCCTTGAGTGAAGCGCAGGTAGGCTACATCGTGGGCCTCTATGGACATAATTCTTTGTCTAAAACATCATAAATGTCTTGAAATTTCTCATTGCATGCTCGGAATGTTAGAATTTATCAGCAGTAAAACTCAGGCGGCAAGCTTTTAGTGAAACATCTTTATTGTCGAGTCTATGTTCAGACACATTGATAGTGTGTGTAACTGATAAGAAAATATGAGGAGTGCGTTACAGAAGAGAAGTTTAGTCTACACAGACAAAAGATTACATGAAACATATGGTTTTAACAGACTTTACAAACAGTTTCTGCCAAAAAAATGTGCATAAAGTTTGTGAACAGACATAGTAAAATGATACACAATGTTTAAACTCTTTTAATCTTTACATCAGCAATATCCCCGCTAAAAACAAAAACAAAACAAAACATTAGAAGCCCAATAGAAACCATCACAGAAATTGGTTTCCATTAAAATACCATTATGAACCATTAGCTTTTTCCAGTAAAACCATTACAAAATTCCTTTTTGTAGTGTGTTTTGGGCATTTTTCCAATAGGATTTAACATCCCACCAATAGAATCCACCACATACCAGTAGACACCATTATAGTTTCCATTAAAACCAATACAATTCCCATTATAACCATTAAATCCATTACATTTTCTATGGTGTTTTGGACAGTGGTTCTATTGGGTTTTTTTTTTTTTTCAGCAGGGATGTTCTTGATGATGTACTACAAATCACCTTAATCATAAAATATTTCTCAGCAGGTTAAATGTTATTTCATTATAAAGATTTATTTGTGGTCTTCAACAACAGGGAGAAGAACTCATCACCCTCATGAGCACCAAGGCTTGGTGTGTCAAAGCACATGCGTTAACTGCTAATGCTCTGCTCCTCACATAGATTTCCATGAAACTGTCAGCTTCCAGTAACTGGTTCCTTATTAACTTGTGGATTATATGTGTAGGAGTTTTGAATCGCCTGGTCCCTCAAGTTGGGGAACCAATCCCTGAAGAGACAGGCGTAGAAGGTGTACCAAGGGTAAAAGGCCTCAGACTGTCGAGATGCTCCAGCTTCAATAATGTGCCAGGCGGCTTCATGTGCAGGGTAGGCGGTCATATTGATGTAACCTCTGCATTAAACACATCAGAGATATGAAGAATAGGCCTTTTATCTGTAACTCAAGTGCTCATGTGTGATAAAGAATGTTTGAGTTGCATAAGTAAGTGCTATTTATGACCACAAATTAGACTTTGCCTGCCAATTTCCTAGCACCACTAGGCAAAACTTAAACTCTACAGTTTTAAACACTGTTACATTTTGCTGGTTTTGTTCATGTTTCGCTTGCTCTTGTTTGTTATCTGTTTTTAATTCCTTTTTAATGGTGTTTCGCCTTACACTAGAGGCATTAATAACATTAATAATTTTATATTCAACGACAAATAAGCCCTCCCCCATATTTCTCATAATTGTGGTTAATTTCTTCATGTCTAAAAGTTTTTCATTAACAGAAACTGAGTCTATTTTTAATTAATTGTAAATTTGCAATTCATTTATTAGCATAAAGAACCAAAGATCTTAATGTTAGCTTGTTCTTACTTGATTTTCTCCATTGCTGTGTCTGTGTCGATCAGGCCGAGTGTGCAGATGGTTATGGACACATTGCTTTTTTGCATAGCTAGCTCATGCTGAAGGCCTCCAAAGAAACCGTTGAGTGCAAATTTAGTCGTGGCATATGGCAAAGCAAAGGGGCCACATATTTTTCCTGTGGGAAAGAGTTGGACGTTATTCCAGCATCTGTTTGTTTGTTAAACCAGTGACAATTGTGAGAAAAGTGTCATATTTGAGTCACCTAGCAGGGAGGAAACAACAACTATTGATCCGTTACTCTTTTCAAGAGTTGGCAAAGCTTTCTGAGCCATCTGTGCATAGCTAAGAAAATTCACCTATAAGAGGGTATAAAATGAATGACAAATCAATCACATATTTTAGTGATATAATGGCATCAAATGTAACACGAATGCTTCACCCAAAAATTACAATAAAGAAGTGTGAATGAGATTTGAGAACTACATTGCTTTTACAGTATGTCCACATTTTTGGTCCACGTTCATTTTTGGGGGAATTAACAAAGTCACTATTGTCAATACAAAGAGTTTACATTGAGATTCTACACCTCTAGCAGCCATCGTGTGTGCTCCACGTCTCCATCCCACATTCTGTACGGACTGGGCCCGATGTGGTTCAGAACCAGATAATCCAAACCCCCGAGCTGCTCGATGGCGTACTGCACCACACTTTCAGCATCGGAGGAGCTCGCCATGTCCGCAGGGATGAACAAGGCCCTTTGAGCCCCCATTTCCAAGCACTTGCTCACAACCTGAGTTGAGATGAATGAAGCAATCAGATATCCTTGAATCATGTAAATGATGAATGAAAGAAGAAAACCCAACTGACCTGTTCTAGGACATTTGCTCTCCTTGCCGTGATAACGAGTTGGGCTCCTAAACGGGCATAGTGGTACGCCAACTGCTCGCCGATGCCAGTACTGGCACCAGTCACCAGCACCCTGGCACCTTTCAAAGACTCTAAAAAAGACATAGTTCATAGTATTATGATGACTATTGGGCCATTCACCCAGAATGCGAGACGCTGGCAGTCGAATGGGGAAAAAAGTTCTGTGAGCTCCATATTTTTAGAATGCTGTATCATGCATGAAAATTGATTGGTTGAATTCTACAGGGTTTCAGAGAGAGATGAGTGTGTCTTTAAAATCGACTTTATATTTTCACGCCACTAATGATGTTGAACAGAACAAACATTGCTTTACACTTAGACAGTCTTTTGGGTGATTCTTGGTCAATGAAAGCTGCTACACTGTAAAAAAAGATAAGCTGAGAAAACTTAAGTTTAAGGCAACCAGCTTCAGCAGATTTTTGAGTTTTCTCAATATTTTGTTGTATAAACTGAATACAAGAAGTTGAGAAAACTCAAAAATCTGCTGAATCTGGTTGCCTTAAACTTTAAAGTTTTCTCAACTTTTTATTTATTTATTGTTTTACAGTGTATGAAGTACAGAACTTCTACCACCAGTCAGAAGACACGGCTATGTGAGAGTGTCATTGCATAAAGTCATTGCATAAAAATGCCTCATAATTACATAGTGGTATATTTAATGTCTGTAAAGGTCAAATGACAAATCCAGCTTTCAGTTTATTAGAAGATTTTATGTATGGCTTTTTCCCATTAGTCACGTCGATTGTGGATAGCAAGTTATATTAAACTTATCCAATAGCCTCTCTGTACTCCAATAAACGCTCTGCGGTAACTAATTATTTTGAGGGCAAAACAAGGTGGTACAACTGCTGCAGGACAGAGATGTTCCTTTGCTTGTCACACATCCTTAATTGCATAAATGTCATTGTGGGCCAGTAAATTAAAGCCTTGACTGATTCTTGGTGGGGTTTTTGGCACCAGCACTCAATATTTATGCGTACATGAGAAAACGTGATCTGTGGGGCACTTTTATAATCATCATGTAAGTTCATGTTGATGACCATCAAATGTTAGACATCAAGGATTATCTAACACATTGCCAAATGCAGAAAATCAATTTCAATGTAACTGGAAATAAAGTGCAATAATCAACTCTACATTTAAACTAGTGCTGTCAAACGATTAATCGAGTCCGAAATAAAAGTTTTTGTTAACATAATATATGTGTGTGTATTGTGTATATTTATTATGTATATACACACATACAGCATATATTTTGAAAATATGTACATGTATTTTTATGTATATTCATATAATTTATATCATATATAAATATATTTAATATATAAATGTAACATATTTTCTTAAATATATACATGCATGTGTGTGTATTTATATATACATAATAAATATACACAGTACACACACGCACACATTTTGTAAACAAAAACATTTATTTTGGATGCAGTTAATCACGGTTAATCATTTGACAGCACTAATTAAAACTGTTATAAATAGTTCTAGCCAGAGTTCAGGTCATCCTTATTATCTTTCTTAAACACACTCGTTCATTCACTGTGATGATGAAACAAGCATAGAATTCGATGTTTAATTCAAAAACAATTTATGTAGTAAATTTGACTACAGTAGGCCAGCCTACCCCACTAAAAAAACAACAACAACAACAACAAAAAAACAATAGAAGCCCAATAGAAACCATCACAGAAATTCCAATGGTTTCCATTAAAATGCCATTATAAACCATTAGTTTTTTCCAGTAAAACCATTACAAAATTCTAGTGTGTTCCGGGCATTTTTCAAATAGGATTTAACATCCCACCAATAGAATCCATCACATACCAGTAGACACCATTATAGTTTCCATTAACACCAATATAATTCCCATAATAACCATTAAAATCATTAAATTTTCTATTGTCTTTTGGACAGTGGTTCTATTATTTATTTATTTATTTATTTATTTTCAGCAGGGTAGGCTATATATTTGATTTCTGAAAAAAATGCCTGCTTATTTTGTGTAATAAAACCTTATGATATCTGGTTTTGAGGAACACATTAAAATAATTTAAAGAGAAAATAATGCCTCGTTTCAGAACAAAACATAATACATAGACTATTTCAGCAGCCTATTAGTTCCGCCCAAATCTTGCCAGAAGAAAGGAAGAAAACAAATTATTCCTCCTAAATCTTGGTTTGACCGAATAATCACGGGTCTTGCACATGCCTTTTATGTGGTATTACAGGTTATACGAATATTAAATTTTATTACAGCACGTAGAAAAACCGAGAAAAACAGAAAGGTCATTCATCTCACCCTTATTAAATGACGGAGCACTCCATCGAACCGCAATGAAAGCAACGCATATGCTGCCCAGCAACAGCAACTTGGCATAAAGATTCATTTGAGGAAATCTGTGGAAGTTTAAAATGCACAGTTTACAGAAATATGAAGTTGAGCCGATCAACTGTCAAAAATCAGTAGTTCATTATGCACAGAACTAGCAGAACCGGATCATATGTGTGTCAAAAGGCGGAGCCATATCAAAGTACAATCCGATTTATGTGGTGTAAATAATCTTTGGAGCATAAATGCACACTGTATATTCCATGATAGATATATTAACAGTTGTTTTTTGTTATTATTTAAATGTTTGTTTTTAATTCAGTTGTCGTTTTCTTTGTCTGTATGCGTGTTTTTTAAATTAAGAACAAAATGACTGGCTAGGAAATAAAAACCGAAAATTATTGATTAATTTTCAGTAACTAGCCTACTACGTAATAGAAATATACTGTTAACTTTAAACCACAATATCACATTAAATTCATCTTTTGCCTACTGAAACAAAGTTCAGTGAATTATTATGGCGGCACATTCATCAA
>CM071959.1:18085000-18112500 GCA_036784905.1 Acrossocheilus fasciatus | reverse complement strand
TGAACATGCTTAGATATAGGATCATCCATTTTCTCCCCAGTCAGCGCGAGTTGGTCGGTGTCTGTTGGTGCAGTGTGAACATGACGTTATTTTTCAAAAGATTCTAAATCCAACGGCCAACTTGTTTGTTGCAGTTTGTTGGCGTTTGTCTGTGCGGTGTGAATTGGCCTTAAGGCTACTGTCACTTTATGGACTACTGCACTTATCTAAGGCTACGTTTGCACTCAGTTAAATGTGACCCAATTCTTGCTCAAATGTGACACAAATCAGATGTGTTCTGTGACCGTGGAAATAGGAAAAAATGCATGCATTTGGATATTTCGAGATCAGTTACAGGCCTCATTCATATTTGAAAACATCCGATATAAATCAGATATGTGCCAATGAGGCTATCATGTAAACAGGCAGATTAGATCTTCTGAGGCATTGCATTCTGTATGTCATTAAAACGGCGACAATTTGGTACTTCTCCACAGTTTAATGACATCATATTATTCTTTAATCGCATGCACAATTTTTCAGACGTTATGGCAAGTGTACACACATGAATCGGATATGGGTCACAATTGAAAGAACATGTAAACGGACGGTCAAAAATCAGAAATGGGCAACCAATCAGAATTGGGCATCAAGACCTGCAGTGTAAATGAGGCCAAATATACTGGCACGCATCTTATTTTGTCCCAACTATTTACGTTCACCAAGATTTATTTGCATTGTCTCGCCAAATCGGGTATTTTGATGACATTTTCGTGTGTATTTGACCATTTAGGCATGGACCTGAAGCCCAAAATATACTTTGTGTGTCCGCATTTCGCTCCCACTCAGTCTTGGAGCTCTCGCGCAGAAAGTCAACAGATTTGGTTCTCTTTTGGCAGCTTACTTCGCTTTTAAGATCTCATTTTAATATCACATCACGTCCTATTCTTTACTTTCTCATTCATCCATGATTCCTGGTTGTGCTGATGTATTGACAAGTTGAAAAAGTCCTAGCTGCGTGGATGTATTTACATGTAAATACAGGACATGTTTATAGGACATAGAAGATCACAATCTCTATGATTCATTTGAAAAGTAGGTTGTGGACATCTTAAAGATTGATCAAGATAAAAAAGCATCACCCCTAATGAGAACTTTTGCTCTAGAGTAACTAATGTGATGGCGGATGCTCTTTCTGGAGCAATTTCTTCTCACGCTTTTTTTTTCTCTCTCTCTCTCTCTCTCTCTCTCTCTCTCTCTCTCTCTCTCTCTCTCTCTCTCTCTCTCTCTCTCTTTTCCTTCAACCTTGTTTGCTTCATGCAACAACAACAATTTTTGTGACTGTCTAATAAAAATCTTTAAAAAATTGAGACTAAATGTCCTAACATAATGCACTGCAAAACGTCCTAAGACAGGAGAAATGGTGAAGATACACTGTTCCAGCATCGGAAGACTGTATTTTTAAGTGTTATACATGCAATGTTTTAAATAAAGTATTTGATATTTTGTAATTATTGTTTCTGTTTTAACTGAATGCCAGTAGTACCTATGAAGAGTAATAATAAAATGAATTCTATATAAACATAATCAAATCTAATGAAATCTATATTAAAATGAATGAATTACAGTAGTATACTGATGAAGTGGATTTTTTTACAGTAAAATTACTGTACAACTTTTGTTGTAGAGTAACTAATGTAATGGCAGATGCTCTTTGGAGCAATTTCTTCTCACACTTTTTTTCTCTCTCTCTTTTCCTTCAACCTTGTTCGCTTCATGCAACAACAACATTTTTGTGACTGTCTAATAAAAATCTTTAAAAAATTGAGATTAAATGCCTTTAATGAATGAAGTTCTTTGCTGAAAAGACTTTTTATGCACCTTGACAAATCAATTGCTTGTGTCTTCAGCAATTCAGAAACGAAGATCAATTTTTGAAGGCATGTAAGTGTCTTTTTTTTTTTTCTTCTCAGTGTTGCATCTATTTCTGTTTAACTAGACAGTTGTGTAACTTAGGATGTGGTGATGGTGGTGAACTTTAGCAGTGGTTGAGAATCAGACAGCCCCCTGGCTGGTTTCACTCTCTCTGAAGTGGCGCTTTAGAAAGGAATAATGCAAAGTCATTGCTTATTGAGTTTTTGTTGTTCTTTTATTGACATTTTGACAACTAGCATACACATGGCACCATAACAGCTAAGTTTGGCTGCACAATTGCATTCAAATGCATTTTCATAGCATCAGGCACCTCCTCTGATCACGTCATTGATCCACTTTTTGTATTTAGAAATTTCAGTGTAAACATTGGGAACGTTTGGGTAGTCACATTTTTGTGACAGGTTGAAAGAGACAATCCCCACTGCTTTCCCATTGCACACCAGCGGTCCACCCGAATCACCCTGCAATAACAATGCCTTTGAGTCTCATTTTTTTGAGTTCAGAAGAATATAGACTCACAAATCTTTAAAATATTAGTTTAGACGTACCTGGCAAGCACCACTTTTGGTCTCGAAACCCCCAGCACAAAGGACATTGCTGGGGAGTTTCTGTCGCACTTTTTTCCACATTGTCTGGCAGATGGTGGAGTTGATAATCAACACGTCTGTGGCCAGAAGATCGTTCACCATATTTTTCTGTTCAGTTTTACCCCATCCTGCAACCTTGCACTTGGTCTTTGGTTTCAGTGGTTTGTCTTCGCTCTGGATTTTGATGGTTTTCACACCTTTGCCATTTTTCAGTTTCTTGCACAGCTAAAATTTCACATAAGATAAGTGTGATTTTTGTGATTACCATTAATGGCATGTTCAATTAAATTATTTCATCTGTAATTAAAATTTTAATTGTTGTTAAATTCTAAAATACATTTTAAGTATTTAATTAGACATTTATATTTAATGATAAATTGATTATGTTTTATATTACATTTAAATTTAGTCATGAATATTGTACCTTCAGAAGCATGATATCATTCCCAGTTTTGGCATCTTTGAAGGATGGATGCTTATGTTTATTTTGCACTGTATATCTTTTCAGATTTGTTCCTTTTGGACTGATGTTGTGGGTGCCCAGGATCACAGTCATGTTGCCACTTTATTCATAACATGAACATAAATGCATATTAGTAAACAGTTTTATTGAACACCAAGCATATTCCAGGTTAACAATAGGCTTACCTTTTATCGCAATGTGCGGCTGTGAGCACGTAGCTTTGGTGGATCAGGAATCCTCCGCATGTGTGTCTTCCATTAATCTGCACCGATGCCATGTACAGCATGGAGTTCTTCTTGGCTTTTTTGCCATTGATGATATCAGCTCCAAATGTGCCTAAGCAAACAAAGATGCAAGTTTGAGAGAACAGAAAACAGCTCAGTTATCATTTTATAATCAGTAAAGCATTAGTTTGCTAACCAGTCAATAGCAAGCTGATCAAAGCTACTGAGAGCAACAGGCCGTATGCTGCACTCATCTTTATAATATGCTGCTGGTGCGACCACTAGTCATTTATATAGGTCTCTACCACAAGACACATCCTGACAGTCAGTAATGATGCAAGATGCAGAATTTGCTACAAATACGGTTGGTTTTCATTGAATACGAGATCATCTCCAGCATATCTTGGTAAAACTGATGTCTTTCAGATGCAGTTTCATTTCTTTGGCAGCGCTGCTCTGGAGTCTAGACTTATGATTGAATCCTGTGATTGATCTTTTGGTTTGAACAAACCTGCCATGGTTTATTTTCAATTTTGTAGCAGAATTTTATAGATTTTATTCAGCACAGAACATGTACCACAAATGAATGTGGTACCTTTCATGAATGGGGTGTCCCACACTGGGCCAAATCCTTTGTTTGTTTGTTTTTTTGTTTTTTTTTTGTCATGAAACTATTGGATATGCTTGCTAAATATCATCTAGAACGAAACATTGCTTTTAAACACATCATATGTCTTTGTCATGGCTTTATATGGTAATTTTTTGGTCTGACCCTTTTGGTCTTGACCTTCTTTACAGTTTTCAGTTACAACAGTCAGGCTGTTACTATGACTCTGTTGCTATATGGGACATTCTACAGAATTGGTCCAAATTGCTGTCCCACAACCAAAAAAAAAAAAAAAAAAACTTACTAAGATCTTTCTATTATCTATTGAAACCCACAACCGTAATTTATTGGGTACTTTCAATTAGGAGGTGGGCGGCTGTTCCAAACCCTAACCCCTAAAATTCAACTTCTGAAAATATTGAAAAAAATTCTGTATTTTTTTTCCAAAACGTTTCCAACTCTGACTTTGGACCAATTCTGTAGAATGCCCCATATATGTATATATTCTTGCTAGAAAATAAAAACACAAAAAATTGAGTTTTAAATTGTATTTGGATTCCCAAATTTAATATCATCAAAAAATCAATTAGGAAAAAAAATGTTCACAATCAACCTTTTCTGAATGTGAAACTCCTGCTGTAACCCATTATATACACAAAAGCATGGACATTGAGGCAATTTATCTCATAAACAAGAAGTGGTCATTTTGAAAATGCAGAGACAAGTCATTAGCAAAACTATTTTATTTGGTCAGTATTGTATGATTAAGCATAGTATGCAAGTGCTGTGAACACAAAACTCTTAAGTATCTTTTTTTCTTCGTCATTGCTTTGATCCAATGTGCATATTTCGAAATATCAGTGTAGATATTCGGAACATCAGGATATTTACACCCCTTTATGGTGAAGGAGACAATGCCCACTGCTACTGAATCGCACACCAACGGCCCCCCAGAATCGCCCTGCAAGAAAATATTTGAAAATGGGGTTTAATGGAAGAGGCAATGAAACATCCCTAGTCTAAAAAATAAAAAATACAATACATTAGTTTATATGAAGATGAGGCTGTGGCTAGTTGTCACACTTTTTATCTTTCTTAATTGTCTCGTAACCTTATAGTTTATACACTTTAGACATAGTGAGAACTTTCTTACCGAGCACACTCCTCCGTTCTGTTTATATCCTCCAGCACAGATGATGTTTGGTGGAAGTTGTGTGATGTTTTCTTTGTATTTCTTCCATGCTTCCTTGCAGTCGCGGATGTCAACAGTTGATACATTCAAGGCCAAAAGGTCATTAACTTTTTTACGCTGTTTAGTGGAACCCCATCCAGCAACCAAGCACTGGGTATTTTTTTTAACACTGTAATGTTGATGTGGGAATTTCACCGTCTTCACCTTTCCTCCCAAAACTACTTTACTGGAAATCTGAAAATGCAAATACTTAGTTATTAAATGTGCACATCTTCTTGTGAAATTTCAACACAACCCAACAGGTGTTTCTTTACCTTTAGAAGCATGATGTCATTACCCATCTTAGGATTTTTAAATTTTTTTGGTATAAATTTGCGAACCACATTGAATCTTTTTTGATTTTTCTGTGGAGAAATATTATGGTCGCCAAGAACGACAGTCATCTCTTCACTGGAATGCAATAAAGTGAAGGGAGTCAAACTCACATTTTCATGAATTGTTCAAGCACCAATCATAATTTACTCATTCCAAAGAGCTTTGATATTTAATTTAGTGATGAATATGGCTCCAAAAATGAACAACTTACCTTGCACAGTGTGCTGCTGTGAGCACATATTGAGGATATATCAGAAATCCTCCACATTCATGTTTTTTATCGGTCTGCACTGAGACCATGTATTGCAATGAATCTTTTGAAGCTTTTTTCCCATTGATTATGTCATCTCCAAACACAACTATTGAGAAAAAGACATAAATGACTACAAACTCAAACAATAGTCCCTTCAATGGCACAAGTGCAATGTTTAAAGGTTAAGAATTACTAATGAAAAGCTACCTGTGACGAGCAGTGTGGTCACAGCTGTGGCGAACAGAATCGCTGTGAAGTGTGTCATTGTGCTTGTGGAACATTGAAAATGTGTCACTGACTTTTAAATTACTCAATGTAAAAGGGCAAGCCTCCCTTTAAACAGCAAACCACAGCATTTCCTGGATGTTTTGTCTGTTAATTATATGCAACGTGTGAAATTTGTTAAAACGAGGATTCCTGTTAATTGTCATTATTTCCTCACCCTCATGTCATTCCAAACCTGTATGAATTTATTTATTCTGTGGAACACACAAAAAAAGATAAATTGACAACTGTGTTTTTCCTTACAATGAAAGTCAGTACAGTCCAAAATCAACACTGGACCCCATTGACATTTTCCATCGTATAGACAATTTCCACAGAAAAATAAAGTCATGAGGGTTAGTAAATGATTGATTTATTTTTGGGTGAATTTCCCATTAAATTCTATAAATATTGCATTTTTAGGTGCATTTTCCTGAAATTCCTGGTGCAAACACTGTGGCTCTGCTTGTCAAAACATTGCTCACTTGCTTGAAAACCCTGACCAGCCTAGCATAGCAATAGTGGTTCAATCAATACTGTTTTTCCAATTTGTTTTTACAGAATTAATATTTTATGCAAATTTGCTTAGGACTGTTAGCTCACAACTTGATTATTATTATTAATCTGTGGTGAGTCTCATGACTTTCCATAGGCATCATAATTTCTTTTTAAGATGTGTCTGCAAACTAGACTTTCTCACAGGGTGTCTGACCACATGCAGCGAGCTCGCCCCCCACAGGAAACCAGGCCTGCTGAGAACGGCTGACACCATCTTTCCACAGAAAAGCATTTGGTTCTTGTCACATCAATCAAGATTTATTCAGTTAATTCAAAATGAAATGAGCTTGAAAAATTCACACACATGAGCAGACCGCATTGTTGAATTTTTATTAATCAAGTTCTTACTTCACACCATCAAGAATAGCATTTATCCATTGTAGAAATTTGGAAATCTTGGTGTAGACATTCGGTAGTTTAGGTGAGTCACAGTTGTCTTTCTCATTGAATGAAACGACACCGACTGCGACATTATTGCACACCAAAGGTCCTCCAGAATCCCCCTGAGAAAAGTCATGAAAGTGCAGGCCGTGAATAAAAATGAACTGTCACACTATTTGTGATTTGTCCAGAATATTATTTGTACCTGGCAAAATCCTCCGCGACCACCTGCACACACCATACGTGAACCGGAGAAATCTTTTTTCCAATACTTCTGACATCCTTTTTTGTCAATGATAGTGACGTCCACCTCCATAAGCTTAGCACTTGGTGTGCTACTGTTGTTTTTCTTCCCCCATCCTGCAACACTGCATTTGACCTTGGCCTTGATTTCCTTATCTTTCTTTGGTATGGAGATCCAGTTGACCTTCTTGCTCTTTTCGACTTTTCCATTTAGCTACAGCAAGTAATACAATCATTAATTCTGATCATTTTCAAAAATGTATTCAACTTGGATGACCAATGTACTTATTGCATTCATATTGTATTGCAAAACACTTTTGCTGCTATTGAGGTGGGATACAGGTAAGGTTAGGGATAGGTTTGGTAGTATGGGAAGGTTTAAGGTGGGTTTAGGTGTAAGGGAAATTAACATGGAAATTAATTCACAGATGTATTTACATGCAGGTATTTAAAAATATATATAAGTACAGTGCAAAAACATGTATGTACGCAATAAGTGCATTGTATTAAATAATTAAATGTAAGTACATAGTAGTTAAGGCCACCTAATATAAAGTGGGACCACATTTCTTTTTAATTCTAAGGATAATTAGATTACTAGGTATGTCAGTATTTTTATAATTGCTACATATGTACTTTAAAACAATTGAAACATGAAACACAAGTAATACTGTAAATATTGTTCAGTGTACAGCATATAGGATCAGATCTGTTGATACAAAAATCTTATTTTGTGGCATATTTGATCTTAAATCTTGTAATTAGAACAAAAGACAAAAACAGTAATGCTTCTACATTCCCAATCCAAGTCATATCCAAATGTGGTGTGAAATCCAATTCAAATTCAAATTGACTGTCTCAGTCTGAACAATCAGGTTTCAGGTAAAAAAAAAAAGTTTTTTTATCACTTTGTTAGTATGGGAAACATTGTATGAAATAAAGTATTTAATGACTTGCAAAGTGAACTGACTAGTCAGTCCCTGATATCAGATTTGAAACCAAATCAGATTTGTGTGCAATGTGAACAAGGCCTAAGGGAGTAGGACATTCACTTTTCTGTTCCTCAAAATTTTGTTTAGCGTATAGTTAACACTATTGGTTAATTGAAGTTTGCTCTGCAAAACCTAGCTGTGTCATTTACCTGAAGTAGCATGATATCATTTAGCAGACTTCTAGGCTCATACCCTGGGTGGATGTGGTAGAATTTCACACCCATGTGGCCAGAGCCATGGGTGTAATCATGAGCTCCAACCACAACTGTCAGCTTCTCTCCTCTGTCAAGATGAAGAAGAAAACAAGCATTGATATGTTAATAGTAAATGAAGGCTGTTTAAAGTTTAGTTTAACCTTTTTGTTCAGTTATTTACAGTACATACTTTAAGATGCTTCCATTGCAAAGCCACAAACATTTAGCTCAACTTTAGTGTGTTAACCATAGCTTTGCTTTAAGTAAAAACTATATTTGTTGGACTTCCCACACTCTAAAGTTTCCAGAAGCGATGCCACTGAAGAACCCTTTTTAATTCCCCTAAGTACCTTTTAGTGAACACTTATTAAATGATAATTTTAATAATCTAAAGAACCCTTTGTGCAATGGAAATGTTCCATGGATGATAAAGGTTCTTCATATGCCAATAAAGAACCTTTATTTTTGAGACTGTAGGAGTTGTGGACACATTTGTTTGGGTAATATTATACTGTGTGTCATTTCATACCAAGTGAAGACCCTTTTGCACCAGTAAGGGACTCTCTTTGACTCATAGTGAAATTGTAACTGACCAAAAAAAAAAAAAACTTACTTACTCTTTAAAGCAGTGCGCAGCTGTCATGACAAACTGTTCAGACACAAGGAAGCCACCGCATTTGTGTTTTTTATTTCTTTGAATCGAAACCATGTAGGGTCTTGAATGAGGTTTGGCTTCTGTGCCGTTCACTATACCCACTTGCACAGATGCTAAGAGAGAGAAAAATTAGTTTAGGTCAATTAAGTGAGTAGACTTGACCTAATATTCTTTCAGATCAACTTATAGAGCATAGTGCTAACAATGCATAAAATCAACATTAAAATACCATATTTATGATAAATGTAGATTTTCCATCAGACTTACCTGTGAGGGTCAGATATGGTAGTAGGGTGACTAGCAAAAATGCGGAGATGATCATGATGCTGCACTTGGAAGGTTTCTCGGAGTGCTGAAGATCTCACTGGTGATGATGGTGGTATTTAATGCAAAGTGGGCTGGTTTAGCCCCCCATTGGCACTCATACTTCCTCTGTCACAGCTTGATGTGGCTTTCATTTTGTACTGAGGTGGAAAAGATAGGTGTTAGGTTTGTGGTCTTAATGGAATACTATTCTCCCCCAAGTATGATGTAATTGATAATATTTCTTGTAAATTCTGTTCAGTGTGAGAAATCATTTAAGAGCTTAGTCAAACTGGCTCACGCTACCTGTGGTTAGATCACTGCAGGCCAATTCATACTGCATTAAGAGACGCCAACAGTTGGTCAGGTTTTGTCTGATCAGGGTGTTACCCGTGTTGGCGATGATCGACACTTATTTTTGTCAATTGAACCAAACCGTTTGTCGTATCTTGAAATGTCTGTGAAATGTTTTTTTTTTTTTTCATTATGCAAGTAAAGAATGTGACAATGTTTACAGGTGCGAAAATATAGAATCACTTGGACAAACAAATATATATACTGATAGCCAACATTACAAGTCCGTTCTGATTAGCTGAATACATTTTACTGAATGTAAAATATATTACATTTAATATATATAAATATGTAATGTGTATATAAAACATAAAAACATGTACCATATACATAAGAGTGTAAGTAGGTTAACCTTTTCTTAAACCCTTTATCAACAGTGTTTTCTTATCGATGTTGTCCTCCACCCCTCCCCAAAACTCAAACATTAATATTCAAATTAAGTTCAAATAGTAGTTTAGGTGGAGATGTGTTGGGGTGTAATTCTACTGTATTTTGAGATGAACTGGATAGATTTTCCATTGAGATATAATCAATCAGTAGATTTTTCCAGGATGCAATATGTATGGATTTTCTTGATTTCCGGTTCATAAGGATAGTTTTCTTGGCGATAGCTAGCTAGCGTTACCAGGAGGACTGTTTGTATTGTCTAAATTTATTATGGGTATATTGCCTAGTAAACAAACTTATGGAGAATTTGTGATGGATAGTGATTCAATGACATTTTCCCAAAAATGTTTAATTGGGGTACAATACCAAAGGGCGTGAATATATGTATCTGGGTCATTTTTGGTGCAATGTGAACATGTTTCTGAAGTGAATCCCATTTTAAACCATTTCTGTCTAGTTAAGTGAAATCTGTGAAGTACCTTATACTGTACAAGGTGCAAGTTGGCATTTTTTTTTCATAAAGTAGATATTTTTGCAGATTTGTGTCCAGAAATCGGCATCAGGAGCAATAGATTGTCTAAGTCTGATTCCCACTTAGCATGTGGTAAACTTAATGTGTTGTCTGATTTTAATATTATTCTGTATATTTTGGAGAGTAGTTTTTTTGAGGACGATATATTAATTAACTCTGAGATTAAAGGTGAAAGTTCTAGATTAACGGTTCGAATGTTGATTTTTGATTTGATAGATGATTTGATTTGTAGATATTCCAAAAAACTATTACTCTTGATGCCGTATTCCTGGACCAAATATGAAAATGAGGCCAGATTATTTCTGTGAAAGATATGTTGGAGTTGTGTTAAGTGGCTTTTTATTAACTGTATAATCTGGATTATTCCAAATGGAGATGTATATAGATGGTGCAAGAGAAGTGTTTGTGATTTGGTGAAATTTCCACCAGGCTGTCAGAGCTGCTGCTATAGTTGGTGTTTTAAAACAGGAGTGTTTTTTGATTGTCTGACTATAGAATGGTAAATCTGAAATTAGAATATCCTTACAAATTGTTTGCTCGATATCTAGCCATATGTTTTCTGATGGGTTTGGGTGAATCCATTTGTATATCTGTTGAAGCTGATTAGCCAGAGAGTAATGGTAGAAATGTGGTGCTTCCAATCCTCCTTGTGTTTTTGGTTTCTGTAGAGTAGATAGTTAAATTCTTGGGGTCTTATTTTTCCAGCAAAATTTGATAATAATTGAGTCTAAAGATTTAAACCAGGCGAGGGTGGGTTGTGTTGGGATCATTGAGAATAAATAGTTTAGTTTAGGGAGTATAGTCATTTTAATTACTGATATTATGCCCATAATGGATAGTGGTAAATTCATCCAGTGTTGAAGATCATCATTTATTGTTTGAGTAATGGGGTGAAATTAAGACTAACCAGCTCTGACAGCCTGGGGGAAATATTAATGCCTAAATATGGTGATGTCTAGGATGTCACATCCAAGCTATTGTGATTTAATGGAAGAATAGAAGATTTAACTCCAGTTGACTGAATATTCAGAAATGTGAGAAAATGAATCGATAAGTTTAATTGTTTCTTGTAATGATAATGAGGGATCTTGTAAATATAGTAATATGTCATAAAGACTGATTTTGTGCTGTATGTTTAATGTTTGAAGTCTTTTAATGTAGCTGTTTTGGCAGATGGCTGCTGCTAACGCTTCGATAAAAATGGTGAATAATGAGGGAGAGAGTGGGCATCCTTGTCTAGTCCCGCGGTGCAGTGTGAAGCTACGTGATGTTAGTCCATTAGTGATGACAGTGGCTGAAGGTGATGTATATAGAATTTTAATCCAATTAATGAATGACTCCCCAAAACCAAACCTCTCTAATGTAGAAAACAGGAATTTCCAGTTGACCCTGTCAAAGGCTTTTTCTGCGTCCAGAGTGACTATGATGGCTTTTGCTTTTTGAATTGAAGAATAGTGCATTAAGTTGAATAGTCTGCGTGTATTGGTGGATGCTGGTCTATCTTTAATGAAACCGGTTTGATCTGGGTGTATTATAGATGGTGTGACCTTTTCTATTCTATGGGATAATACTTTTAGCGATGATTTTGATGTCAGCATTGATCAGAGAAATGGGAAGGTAGCTTGATAGTAATTTTGGATCTTTATTGGGTTTGAGAAGAAGTGTAATTGTGGCAGTATTCATATTAGCTGGGAGTTTTCATTTTTGTTGTGACTCACTTTCTCACTAGAAGTGAATGTTCAAATTAAGTGTTATTTTGCATAAAGTTAAATTAGGGGGTGATCTGTTAATCCTGTTCTGTTATGTTTGGTTTTAAAATGATTTCTGTTATCGCTTCATTTTGAGGGTTTTACCATTGTGCTGAAGAGTAGAGCCTGTGGTTTGGTCGAGGATTGGTCTAGAAGTGATAAGACTGCTTTGTTTAAAAAGCAACATTTGCAGATGTTGATGCACTGGTAGTCTTTCTGGTTATGTTATTGGTAGCTGGATAACTGAAACACATACTCTACTGGAGAAACACTTACTTGGTCTTTTTAAGGCAATCAGTGTGCGTGGTTTTATAAAGTAAATCAGATTGTTCTTCAGGTAAATACAGCTTAGAATCTGAGATTGCCATGTTACATTAGTTAGCTGAACTTTAATGAGTTGTTTGAAATACACAACCAGTATATCTAACTTAAAATGAATTTATTGAAACCAAGAAGTCTTTTATTTCGTTTTTGTAAGATCTGCATGCTTTTAGTAAGGTCAACTAATTACAGTATTTTAGTAGTAACTTTTATTTATTTTTATAGATAGATAGATAGATAGACACGTATGTGTATGTATAGATGGCAACCAAGTGAACTAATGTGAAATGACTTTGGATGTGTGTCCCATGTAATATTATAATTATATGTGGTGACAATGAGGACACTACGACTGATTGATGCTTGATACTTTTATTGAAAGAAGGTTTATGGGCCAATTCAAGAAAACATTTCTTCCCTTTTTTATTTTCCATGAAGTCACTTAACCTTTCTGATGGTATGTTGGATCCATGGAAGAAAAGCTGAAATCTTGGTATACACATTAGGTTTCACAGGTGAATTACAGTTAGAAATGTCACCGAAAGATGTGATACCAACTGCAGTGTCTCCACAAACCAGAGGACCTCCCGAATCATACTGTGAGGAAACACAGATCAGCATGTCACTAGTGAAACCAGTTCATACATTACCATAAATCTGTGAATCATCTTTTGTACATACTTCGCAGGATCCACCAGTGCCATACACACAGATCATCTGTGAGTCAATGTACTCATATCCCCATCTCTGCTGACACACCACATGGTTTTTTATAAACACGGTTGCCTCCATTAGACGAGCACTCAGTGGGCCATTAGACGACAGTCTTCCCCAGCCCGCAACACTACAGACAAGATTTGATGCAACAACATCTCCTTTCTTTGGTAATGGTATCCATTTAACATGGTTATTTAGATGGACCTTTTTGTATAGCTGTAATTCCAAAACACAATCATAATTAATAAGCATAATATTTTATAAGTCTAATTTCAGATAATATTACTGCTGTTCTTGATGTTAGGACAGAAAGGCTTAAATTTTAATGATATGATTAAATGTGCTTCTTAAAAAAAGTATATTTCCTACATGTCTGATTTTTATCTGTTTTGTATAACAACAACAAATTTCCCAGTGATTTAAAAAAAAAAAAAAAAGATTTTCTGCAGTTTTGGACTTTTTTTGTTGGTATAATGAGCAATAAATACGAAACGGACTCAAATAAGCACTTGGCATTTTCTGTGTCCTGACCAGACATTGTTTTGAACAAGTAGTATGCTTACCATCAAAAGCATGATATCATTCCGATAAGGTTTGGTTGTGGATTCTGGATGTGGGATGCAATGCTTCACCCTGATGCGGTCCAAAATTTTACTGTTGCTCAAGTCATGAGCACCAACCACAACCGTCAGCATTTGATATCTGTTGAAAAAGCATATTGGACATATTGATTTATGGAGTCATGATGCTTATTTATGACATACGATACACTGTATGGTTGCGCTGCAATGTGGTTTTAACTTAACGTTTCAGTTAAAAGTAATCAAAACCTTTACCTATTCCAGCAATGTGCAGCAGTCAAGACCCACTGATCAGAAATGAGGAATCCACCGCAGATGTGTTGCTCTTTCAATTGAATAGAAACCATGTAAGGTCTGGAGTGGGCTACCTTGCCATTCACTATACCCACATTCACATGAGCTGAGTAGTGATAGTGTTAAAAGTGAGCTTATTCGGTACATACCACTGAAATATTCTTAGAATTCTTACACAATCAGTCTCACCAGTGAAGGTCAGATGTGGCAGCAGAGAGGCCAGCAGGAGCAGAGAGATGATGGTCATGATGAAGACAATCAATGTGCTCTCACTGACAAAACACTGTATAAATATACTTTAAAGGTGGGAGGAGACATTGAGCTACCTACTCTTTAAAAAAAAAATCTTGTAACATGAGCGAGCATTGTTCTTGTTAATCCTTGCGGTCACAAATTTAAGCCACAGATGGCTTGGGTGATAAGAATTAAGCATGTATTAATATGTCATAAATATGTACGATGAAAATGTGCTTGGCACCTTAAAACTGACAGAGGAAATAGAAGGCGATGTGAATACATAAATTTTGGGCTTTGGGCATATTTAAAATAACTCTAAAAATGTACTCAGGGTCATTCTAAACTCCGGATAAACTGAATCCTGGGTTTTCTGGTTTCATTTTTCAAAATGCTCATATTTTACTTGAGGTTAGCAATTAATTGTGGGTTCAAATGTTGGCATTTCACAGTGAACCTTCCTAAACACTAGGGTTAATGTTCTTATTTGCATATATGAAGCATCAATGTAATTGGACAAAGGCAGCACGTGAACTGTTTACACAATGGCTCTAGCGTTACACATCCTCCTATTATTGCAGACTGTACTATCAAGATATTCCTGAATGGATTTTTTGGTGGACTGTAAAGATTAAAAAAATAAATAAAATAAAAAATCCAAAAATGAAAATTCGGTAACACTTTAGTATAGGAACCAATTCTCACTGTTAACTACTTGCTTATTAGCATGACTATTAATAACATATTGGCTGTTTATTAGTACTTAAAAAGCACATATTGTAAATGTGTCATGACCATATTCTACATCCCTAATCCTACCCAACACCTAAAGATTACAACTACATTACTAAATATTACTAAGGAAAAAATTAGCAGTTTATTGAGGCAAAAGTCGTAGTTAAAGGTTTGGTAATAGCGAGAATTGGACATTAAAATAAAGTGTGACTGAAAATTCTACCATAATTATTCAACCTCATATCGTTCCAAACCTGTAAGAACTTTTTTTCATCTTTGGAACACAAATTGCGCAATTTTTTATGAAATCCGAGAGCTTTCTGACCCTGCATAGACAACAACACAACTGACATGTCCAAGGTCCAGAAAGGTAGTAAGGACATCGATAAAATAGTCCAACAAAAATAATGATTATTCAACAATTTGTTCTCTTCTGTGTCAGACAGTACTGGAGCAATGATGCTGAAAATTCAGCTTTTCTTTACAGGAATTAATTGTATTTTAAAGTATATTAAAATAGAAAATTGTTATTTTAAATTGCAATAATATTTCTCAAAATTACAGATTTTTTTCTGTATTTTTGATAAATAAATAATAAAATGATAATGTCAGAAAACCTGGTTGTGTTTTAAAAAGTATCATTACCGAATGTCCTGTTACTCTTATAAAAACAAGATCATGTGTTGATTCTTTTCATATCATCTGGGCATCGAGGTTATGAGTTTTTGGAGTTTTGGTGTTGGGATTTGGTCCCATTCTTGCCTGATATAGGTTTTCAGCTGCTGAAGAGGTTGTGGTCGTCTTTGACATTTTTTGTTTAATGATGCGCCAAATGTTCGCTATAGGTGAAAGATCTGGACTGCAGGCAGGCCAATTCAGCACCCGGACTCTTCTACTACGAAGCCATGCCTGTTGTAATTGCTGCAATATGTGGTTTTGCATTGTCCTGCTGAAATACACAAGGCTTTCCCTGAAATAGATGTCATCTGGAGGGGAGCATATGTTGCTCTAAAACCTTTATATACCTTTCAGCATTCATAGTGCCTTCCAAAACATGGAAGCTGCCCATACCAATTAACTTATTTAGTTGCTAGATGTTCTCCCAGCTGAATCTTTTCCAAATTTTTTGCTTTTTCAGCCCTTTGTTGCTCCCATGCCGACTTTTTTTTAGATCTGTAGCAGGCATCAAATTTGAAATGAGCTCATCTAGTGGATAAAAGTGTAAAATTTCTCAGTTTAAACATTTATGTTCTCTATGTTCTATTGTGAATAAAATATTGGCTCATGTGATTTGAAAGTCCTTTAGTTTTCATTTTATTCAAATTTAAACATTTCCGGAATTCAGGTTGTATGTATAAAAGTCATAACATTGAGTAAACTTATGTAGGGGTGAGTGGGAGATGACAGCAGATGCAATTTTTGTGTCTGTATTTGCTCTAATACCAAAAGAAATATTCTTTGTGTAATGGTGGTATTTGATTTTATTTTTTAAAGGGACTTTTATTTTGACGGGTTGCCCCGTTTTCAGTATGTTCGCGGGAGATGCAAAGATGCCTGGGAAGAAGAAGAGGGGAGAGCAGTTTTTGACGAGAGAGATGCCCCATCTTCGCTGCAAGGTCGGCAGTTTTTGCAGTGGGAAACGTGAAAGAAGAGTAATGAACAGTTAATCTGAGTTTTTTTGCGAGTCCAGTGAATAACGCTATCACCTGAGACTGTAGACGGAGTTATTGCAGAAGTTCAGCTGATTGCGTCATCGAACAGAGAACAGTGTGAGAGACTGGCTGAGAGCAAGGGAGAGATAGAGTTGCTGGAGTCGTGAGTTTCATTCTGAGCACTGTTGTTTTGTGCGCCATTCGAACTGTGAGCATTTTTGAGAGTATTGCTGCGTTCCCGAGTCATTGAGCTGTGCTTTAGAGTGAGAGACATTGATTAACGTTACTTCCTGCGTGTCATCCAAGTGCACTTGTCAGCGCACGAGAATACGTGTATAGACTGGAAGTGAGTTTTTCACTGAGTGTTTGATTTTTCCACTCGTCCTTGAGTATTCTCACATTTTTGTCGAGACTGTTTATCGCCAGAATCCGTTTTGTTTTTGGGAAGTACTTATCTTTTGAGACAAGAATCAGTGCGTGCTGTGGCCGAGCTGCGCCATTTTGTTCCAGAAAGTTCCTGAGTTTTCCTGGACCACGCTGAGTTTTTGCTTGTGTGTTTTTTATTTTTTTTTATTATTACCCTGCCATCCTGACGACATCTCCTCATTATCCTGACCCAGCTGTTCATTTAATTATCTCAAGTCATCGCATCAAATTCTTCGTTGCTACAGACTGGTACAAATGTTCTTTGCACATACACACACATGAACTCTTTACTGATATAGATTGAACTGTACTGTGAACTTGAACCTAAGCAATTGGACTGGGTTGGTGTGAGAACCAAATCATACGTCGATTCATAAGAGTTGTTCAAACATTTGAACTGAGTCAAGAGTTATTTCAGAGTTCATTTGAAGTGAATTATTTCAGTTCAACTGCAAGAGTCATTTACATGTTTCAGAGTTTCGTTTGAGATATCCAGTGCTGTTTGAAAATCAGTTTGTGTGCTCTGATATTGAATTTAATTCTGGGAAACTTGTGTATATGAAAAGTTAAAGTGTTAAACGGTTTACTAAAGCTAAAAGAAAACTTCAGAGAACTTGTCATCAATTATTTGTTTTATTTCTTTCTTTCATTTAACCAAAGCCAATTCTTTCAAAGCAAAGTCCCTTTTCCTAAAAAAGGGGAAAAATAATAAATGTCTAATTGTTAACGGATCATACAGTCTGCAGTTATCTGTGCAAGTTTCCTTGGAGTAGGGGCGTCTCACTTACACTATTAGGTTTAGGAGGGTGGGACTGTGAATGATTTATTTTACCTCACATGAACATACTTCAGGGAGCCACCGTACTGACACTTACTTACCTGAAGCCTACTTTTCCTTTTCCTGTTGTTTTTCAATAGTGCAAGCTAAAACATATACACGCATAGTATATTCTGAGACTCAATGCACTAGGGTGGGGGACCAAGATCCTTTCCTCCTTAAGTCTTCCAAGGACACATAGTAATTTCCCCTACAAGGCAGGACCTACAGTCTTGTTACATTTTGCGTCACGAACAGGATAGAATCAGGCAGTGCATTTATTTCTTGTGTGTTTCACCAGTCCCAGGCCTACAGTCGTGGCCAAAAGTTTTGAGAATGTCATAAATATTAATTTTCACAAAGTCTGCTGCTTCAGTGTTTTTAGATCTTTTTGTCAGATGTTACTATGGTATACTGAAGTAAAATTACAAGCATTTCATAAGTGCCAATGGCTTTCATTGACAATTACATTAAGTTTAAGCAAAGACTCAATATTTGCAGTGTTGACCCTTCTTTTTCAAGACCTCTGCAATTCGTCCTGGCATGCTGTCAATCAACTACTGGGCTACATCCTGACTGATGGCAGCCCATTCTTACATAATCAATGCTGGGAGTTTGTCAGAATTTGGGGGTTTTTGTTTGTCCACCCGCCTCTTGAGGATTGACTGCAAGTTCTCAATGGGATTAAGTTCTGGGGAGTTTCCTGGTCATGGACCCAAAATTTCAATGTTTTGTTCCCCAGGCCACTTACTTATCACTTTTGCCTTATGGCAAGGTGCTCCATCATGCTGGAAAAGGCATTGTTCGTCACCAAACTGTTCTTGGATGGTTGGGAGAAGTTGCTCTCGGAGGATGTTTTTGTGTCATTCTCAAAACTTTGGTCTCCTAAAGTTGATTCAGCTGTGGGATCAGGGCACCTCCAGTGCAGAGCTTGCTCAGGAATGGCAGCGGGCAGGTGTGAGTGCATCAGTGAGGCCAAGACTTTTGGAGGATGGCCTGGTGTCAAGAAGGCCAGCAAAGAAGCCACTTCTCTCCAGGAAAAACATCAGGGAAAGACTGATATTCTGCAAAAGGGGCAGAGATTGCACTGCTGAGGACTGGGGTGAAGTCATTTTCTCTGATGAATCCCCTTTCCGATTGTTTGGGGCATCTGGAAAAAGGTTTGTCAGGAGAAGAAAAGGTGAGCGCTACCATCAGTCCTGTGTCATGCCAACAGTAAAGCATCCTGAGACCATTCATGTGTGGGGTTGCTTCTCATCCAAGGGAGTGGGCTCACTCACAATTCTGCCCAAAAACACAGCTATGAATAAAGAATGGTACCAAAACTCCCTCCAACAGCAACTTCTTCCAACAATCCAACAACAGTTTGGTGAAGAACAATGCATTTTCCAGCACGATGGAGCACCGTGCCATAAGGCAAAAGTGATAACTAAGCGGCTCGGGGACCAGAACGTTGAAATTTTGGGTCCATGGCCTGGAAACTCCCCAGATCTTAATCCCATTGAGAACTTGTGGTCAATCCTCAAGAGGCGGGTGGACAAACAAAAACCCACTAATTCTGACAAACTCCAAGAAGTGATTATGAAAAAATGGGTTGCTATCAGTCAGGATTTGGCCCAGAAGTTGATTTGAGAGCATGCCCAGTCGAATTGCAGAGGTCCTGAAAAAGAACGGCCAACACTGCTGTTACGACCCCTTAAGATGGTCTAGGAGGTAAAAGGAGTAACATTGAGACTGTGGAAAGTTTGTACAAGGATGGATGCGGCAAGAGACAAAGCAAGGACATAAACTGCCAACGAAAGTGATTTATTATACAAAGTGAAAAAAGAATCCATAACTACAAAGTATATTTAAAAAAGTATAAGTCATTTAAAGAGAGAACCAATATGTACAAATTTACAATTCAGGAAAAAGAAGAAAATGAACAAAAAAAACTACACAAATCAACCCAAGAGAAAGGGGACGCAAATGATGCGAAAAGAAAGAAAGAAACAAAACCAATTCTACCTTATTTAAACCTCTATCCTAACTAAGGGAAATAAAAGAAAAGAAATCTTCAGCGCCATGCGCCGTATACTTCCCTACTCTTAACTGACAAACAAAACATACAAGGGATGGCGTTCACCTCTTACCTAAGGTTTCTATACACAGAGTTACCTAAATGTTGCGCAATGGAAGTCGTACGACATCTTCCCTATCCACCTTCCTCTTGAGTAAAGAGTAAACGTCACAGAGCATCAGCTCATCAAAGTTCAAAAGCAATGCCATCCGAGTTAACAACAAAACAATCAAACAAAAATGGTGAATAAAAAAGATGGTAGGGTTTAACTACTGTCAAACAAAAACAAAGGGTCTTGGCAAAAATCAATAATAAACAAAGCAAAAACAAAACGAGTACAATGTCAGCAAAACGCAGTGAGCAAAAGAAGTCTCCATTCACTTCTTTCAGCGTCCTTATATCTGCCAGCAAGAAGTTTTCTGGCAGCTGATAGGTCGGCGTCATGTCGCTTAATGATGACTGACAGCTTCATGAGCCAATCAGCAGTCAAGGAAGGCGGCCTAAAAGATCAACAGGAAACAGAGAAAGAGCAAGCAGGAGAGAGAGAGAGAGAGAGAGAGAAAACCACAGGCACTCCCACAAGGACATTTATGGACGTAACAACTGCAAATACTGACTCTTTGTATAAATGTCATGTAATTGTCGATAAACGCCTTTGAAACAACTGAAAAAAATATCTAAAAGCAGTTTAGCAGCAAACTTTGTGAAAACTAATATTTATGTAATTCTCAAAACTTTTGGCCACGACTGTACAAGCTGAAGAATGGCAGAGCTCGAAGAACTAAGGAAAGAGATGGCAGAGATGCAACGGCGGTTTGCGGAACAAGCAGGAGCACTTGAGCAAGCCAGAACCGAGCAAAGAGAAGCCCTGTCACTTGCAAGAACTGTTATTGAGCATCAAGCCACCGCTCAATCGACCCCAGCTGCTATTTACATCCCCAGGGATAGAAAACTTCCAGAATTTAGTGGTCGTTCAACTAATCCAGGAGAGTTAAGCATAGAAGAATGGGTTGCATCAATGAAATCGGCTTTTCAAGTAATGAGTACCCGCAGAAGATCGTGTAGAGTTTGTGAAGCAGCATCTCAAAGAAGAAGCCAAAGCGACAGTGAGGTTTATGTTGTGTGATGGCGAAAAGTCTGCCGATGATATTTTTAAAGTCCTTCAAGACACATATGGAGACAAAGTGCCGATCGGAACCAGACTGAAGGATTTCTACAAACGTAAGCAAATGCAGGGAGAGACGATACGCTCATACGCATACGACCTGCAAGAGAGACTCAGCCGAATTAAGTGCAGGGAGTCAAACAGAGTTCCAGATGCCGAAAAGTGTGCTAAAAGAACAACTTGTCCTGGGCCTGCGAGATGATTTTCTGAGGCGTGAAATGAAAAGGCGAGTCAAGGAAGATGCAAGTTTGACTTTTGTTCAGGTGATGCAAGCTGCGATCACGTGGTCTGAAGAAGAGGAGACACGAACAGAAAACATCCATAAACCCAGCACCCGTGTCAGAGTAGTTAATGCAGATGCAGAACAAGCTTCATCTACCTGTATGTTTCTGCTGTGACTACAGGAGATTAAACCAAGTCACATACAAAGATGCATACCCACTTCCAAGAGTAGAAGAATCACTGGACGTGTTATGTAATGCTCTACTCTTCTCCACCCTAGATCTGACAGCAGGCTATTTCCAGGTAGCTGTAAGTGAAAAAGACTGTGAGAAGACAGCCGTCACTACCCCATTTGGACTGTATGAGTGGACACGTATGCCATTCGGGCAGTGGAACGCACCGGCCACCTTCCAGCGCCTTATGGGGGTGGTGCTTGGTGACCTGACATTTGATGTGCTCTTGGTTTACCTGGATGATGTCATCGTGTTTTCCAGAGACTTCCAGAGCCACTGTGAAAGACTAGAGCTCGTCCTCAGTCGACTACGACAGCATGGTTTAAAGTTGAAGCCAAGCAAATGCTTCCTCCTTAGATCCGAAGTGAAATTTCTGGGTCATTTAATCTCCTCCGAAGGAATCAAGGTCGATGGTGAAAAATTGAGCGCTCTAGATACATGGCCTGTCCCCAAGAGTGTTAAAGAAGTGAGACAGTTGATTGGATTCACGAGCTATTACAGGCGTTTCGTACCGAATTTTGCTCACATAGCAAAACCATTGCATGCACTGATGGGCAGCAAGAGAAAGGCCAGTGAACATTTCATCTGGAGTAATGAGTGCCAAGCTGCATTTTTCAAGCTGAAACAATGTCTGATGTCCCCACCTGTCCTTGCTTACCCCAATTTTGGTGTTCCATTCATTCTCACCACTGATGGGAGTCACCAGGGTCTTGGAGCTGTGTTAAGCCAAAAGCAGGGCAGAGTCAAGAGAGTCATCGCATTCGCAAGCAGAGGTCTAAGTGGGTCAGAGAGGAATGATAAGAACTACAGTGCATTGAAACTGGAACTGCTGGCACTTAAATGGGCTATAACAGAAAAGTTCAAAGAGTACCTCATGTTTTCCAAGTTCACTGTAGTAACTGACCATAATCCTCTACGCTATCTGGGGACAGCCAATCTCGGGGCGGTTGAGCAGCGCTGGGTGGCACAGCTGGCGGAGTTTCATTTTGAAGTCCTGTATAAGCCTGGTCAACTGAACACAAATGCTGACGCTCTGTCAAGGTTACCTACCAAGGAAGAGCCTGAGCAAGATGACACAGAGAAGGATTTTATCCGAATCAGTTCCGAGGAAGTGCATGCATGTCTGTGGCCACCTCATGAGACCAAGCGGGAAGATGTGGGCGTTCAGCTAGCTGTACAAGCATCCGTCAGGAAAGTGGTAAATGGTTACAGCTGGGATGAAATTATGAAATTGCAAAAGAGTGACCCTGTGATAGCTCTGGTACGCGATGCTGTTTCCAAAAGCAAAAGACCAAGCCCAGCGGAAGAATGAAGTATGACTCCTCAGTTGAAGAAACTTTGCAGAGACTTTGAACGTCTTCAGATGCATCGCGGAGTGTTGTTCAGATGTATTTATGACCCAAGGGATGGAGAAAAGATTAGCCAGCTGGTTGTTCCTGATCTCTTACGGCACTCAGTTTACGTCAGTCAGCATGAGCATGGAGGTCATTTTGGTGAACGAAGTACTCTGACATTAATGAGGAGGAGTTACTATTGGCCTAACATGTCTAAAGATGTCCAAGGATGGATAGGACGATGTAAACGATGTACACTTGCAAAGGATGTCTTTCCAAGAATCAGAGCTCCAATGATATGCAGTAACGTCACCGCTCCTTTAGAGGTTCTGGCATCTCAACTGGAGATGTGTTCAGGAGGATATGAAAATGTGCTGGTTTTGACTGACATGTTCACCTGATTTACTGTTGCCGTCCCAACAAAGAACCAAACAGTAAGTACTACTGCAAAGGCCCTCATCAAACATTGGTTTGTCTACTATGGATGTCCTGCCTGTCTACACTCAGACCAAGGAAGATGTTTTGAAGCTCAGGTGATCAAGGAACTCTGTAAAGTCTACAATATTGGGAAAAGTCGTACAAGTCCGTACCACCCTCAAGGAAACTCTCAATGCGAGAGGTTCAACCGCACCATGCACGACATGCTGAGAACAAAAGACTGGAAGACTCACTTACCAGAGCTAGTGATGGCATATAACAACCACGTCCACACATCCACTGGCTATTCTCCTTTTTACTTGATGTTTGGGCGGGATGTACGCCTTCCATTAGATGTCCAGGGTGGAAAGGATTTGGAGGAGAGTGATGCAGATAACTTGGATGATTGGGTGAAGAGTCACCACAGCCGACTGAAGACTGCCGTAGAAGTTGCGAACACAGTTGCACAGAAAGCCTCTAAAAGACGAAAGAGAGTGTATGACCGCAAGTCCTATGGAGCGCTTGTCAGGCCTGGTGACCGTGTGTGGTTACGCACTCACAGACACAGAGGCAGAAACAAAATCCAAGACAAGTGGGAGCACACACCCTACATTGTAATTAAGCAGAATCATTCAGACATACCTGTATTCACTGTCAGGCCTGAAAAGGGGCGTCCATCCAAAGTAGTACACAGAGATCAGCTTCGTCACTGCACATTTCCCTTATCACCATCTACTACACCACATAAAACCAGATACAGGCCTGTAGACCAGTCAGATTCTGAAACAGAATTCCCAGATATTGTGTGTTTTCCAGCCATTCCACTTAGACATGACAGACATGAAGGGGTGGTTCAGAGGGAAACAAGTGATGTAGAACAAAGACAGAATGTAGCGCAAGAACAGGGAGAAATAGCACAAGATGTAATTCCAGAACGGGAGTTGGAAATACAAGAAGTTTCAGATGATACTGACATTTCAGATGTTGAATGTGAAAGTGTTACAGAGCTCAGACGCTCTCAAAGACAAAATCGTGGAAAATTACCTGTGAGGTATCAAGCTGATTATCTTATGAAATAAGGTCACAAAAGAAAAGTAACTGAGATTGCGATGGTAAAAATGTGTTGTAAAGCCTAGGCAGGGAAGAACGCACACACATGTTTAACTGAAGAAACTAATCTAACTTCATCCGCTCGTAAAATGAGCAAATGACCAACTTGCGTCCGGCCATACTCCCTTTACCACCCGAGAGACTCGTAAAGCATGATAAGGTGAGGATGAACGGCCCGCGCTACATCTGTTGGGAGTTAAACAACGGATAATTACTCCTTTGGAGAAGCTCCAGAACCAGAGTGTTCGCGATACTGCGACCCCGCTAACATAAACTACCTTTCCGATAAACAAAATTTGACTGACTTACAACTTCGTTTCAACAACGACGATCACCAGAGACACACAACGTGATACTCCTCATGACCTCAGAACCTCAGCTTTGGCCTTCTGCATTCCAGGAGAAAGTCCTCTTACAACAAAAGGAATGTGCCTCTCTCTTTTCTTCTCCAGAAAGCACCCAAACTTTCATGGGCTTTGCCAAGAGACAATCCAGAAAAGACTTCTGCTATTAAAAGCAATATACTCAAGAGACGATATTTGTATATGAATGTGGTATTTTATGTTTCATATATCTGACTGTAGTTATCAGAACTGAAGATATTTTTAATCTATGACTTAACCATTTAGTAGGTAAAATTATAGGTGTTCAGCATAAGTACCTCATGTTTGATATTGATTTAAGCCTTATTTTTATTCCAATAAGATGAAAAGGATGAATGTTGACTTTTAGCATCATAAGGTATGATTATAACACTTTGTAGAAATCTGCTAGGATATTGTGGCTCATGTGACATATTTATGAGCAGATAATGTATGCACGAAGAAGAAGTCGTGTTGGGCGGGGCTCCGCCCTACAGAGACAATATGATTGGGTCAGACAGTGAAAAGGATGGACTTAATTCTGTCCGATAAAAACAGATACCCCAACTTTGTCTTAGAAGAAGTGAAGAAGAAGCAGAGCTCAGAAAAGAAAACCGGGGTGAACAACCGGTTGAAACCTGCAAGGAAACTTGGCTGAAAGTCTGGGCGTTGCCCTCCTGATCCTGCTGCGAAACATCTGGCTGATCATCTCAAAGACTTCAACACTGTCAACTTCAGACCAAAACTTGCAAAGAACTTTAAAGCCTTGCCATTCGCGCGCTGCCCAGAAGCCACGAATCGTAGAGAGGATTTCCGAGTGACGTCACGCGACAACAACACAGCGCGAAAGTCGGGGATTCCCTCAAGAAGTACAGCCTTCAACTCAACTTCACTCACAGCAAGTAAAACAAACAGATCTCTTATTCGCTGAAGCTGAATTGAATTGAATGAATCGTTAAAAGATAACAATAACTGAGTCTTCTGTTTGTGACGGCCTAAGGTCGTTTTATTCTCGGGAAGGAGAATAGCTTAACTCTTCAAACTGCTTTGATCTTGCCATAGTGTGTGTATATGTGTGTGTATGTGTTTTGTTTGTATTATACCCTAGAATAGTAAATAAACTCTCGATTCATTTTTAATGAATAAGTCTGGTGCCGTGATTTTCAAATCTTAAATTATTTGCCATAGATCGTGTTACCTGTGCTCAGAGATTTCCCAATCAAATCTGTATTATCAACAATATGAAGAATTGCTAATTTATACTGTATTAATACTTGCTGGTCGAGCAGTTAATAAGGCATAAATTGTACCTTCTGATTAATATCAATTAATCTATACATTGGTGATTAATATTAATTAATCCGATCAAAGTCGGATTTCTACGATTTGATTCCCTAAAGCTAAAATTTATAAATAAAAGGATAAAACCCTTGCTAAATCCTTACAGTGTGAACTTGTTGAAATTTGAAAAGTTTGAAAGAATGTGTACACTTTAAAATTGTGTATTATTTATGTTGCAGGGCCAGGCTAGAGATATCGATGGTATGGCAGGGTTTTGCAGGGGGGGAAATGTAACGGTGGTATTTTATTATTTTTTTAAAAGGGGACTTTTATTTTGACGGGTTTGCGTGAAAGGTCGGCAGTTTTTGCAGTGGGAAACGTGAAAGAAGAGTAATGCACAGTTAAACTGAGTTTTTTTGCGAGTCCAGTGAATAACGCTATCACCTGAGACTGTAGACGGAGTTATTGCAGAAGTTCAGCTGATTGCGTCATCGAACAGAGAACAGTGTGAGAGACTGGCTGAGAGCACGGGAGAGAGAGAGTTGCTGGAGTCGTGAGTTTCATTCTGAGCACTGTTGTTTTGTGCGTCATTCGAACTGTGAGCATTTTTGAGAGTATTGCTGCGTTCCCGAGTCATTGAGCTGTGCTTTAGAGTGAGAGACATTGATTAACGTTACTTCCTGCGTGTCATCCAAGTGCACTTGTCAGCGCACGAGAATACGTGTATAGACTGGAAGTGAGTTTTTCACTGAGTGTTTGATTTTTCCACTCGTCCTTGAGTATTCTCACATTTTTGTCGAGACTGTTTATCGCCAGAATCCGTTTTGTTTTTGGGAAGTACTTATCTTTTGAGACAAGAATCAGTGCGTGCTGTGGCCGAGCTGCGCCATTTTGTTCCAGAAAGTTCCTGAGTTTTCCTGGACCATGCTGAGTTTTTGCTTGTGTGTTTTTTATTTTTTTTTATTATTACCCTGCCATCCTGACGACATCTCCTCATTATCCTGACCCAGCTGTTCATTTAATTATCTCAAGTCATCGCATCAAATTCTTCGTTGCTACAGACTGGTACAAATGTTCTTTGCACATACACACACATGAACTCTTTACTGATATAGATTGAACTGTACTGTGAACTTGAACCTAAGCAATTGGACTGGGTTGGTGTGAGAACCAAATCATACGTCGATTCATAAGAGTTGTTCAAACATTTGAACTGAGTCAAGAGTTATTTCAGAGTTCATTTGAAGTGAATTATTTCAGTTCAACTGCAAGAGTCATTTACATGTTTCAGAGTTTCGTTTGAGATATCCAGTG